>NW_019384288.1:798838-838479 GCF_000648655.2 Copidosoma floridanum | reverse complement strand
TATAAATAATAAATAGTAAGAAAATCTTTGTTATGTATTTTAAGAGTTAAAACTGAGATAGTGTAAATTTAATAACTACGTCTTTATAAATTTTTAAGACACATTTTTGCCTTGTTTCAACTCACAGAAAATATCCAACGAAGTAAAATTTAAAAACCATTTTTAATCATTTGATTAATTATATAGTGTTTCCGGAAGAAAAAATCTAATAGGTTTTTTTTACTTCTCTTTAACATCCTAATTTGGGATTTTAATTAGGCCTAGTACAGACAAGGTAATGAATCTCTCTGATCGTAAATCATGATTTTCAAAATTGTATGTGATTACACCCTTAAAATTTTCTTTATTGATGGCCCAGGAGATTCAGAAAAGACATTTCAACATAAAATGTCAATTTATCATTTAATTTTTTGTAGAAGAAAAATTTTATCTCTGGCATGAGCTGGTATATCATCAATACTACTTTTAAGAGGAATGACCAGGCATAAAACTTTTTGTTTACATTTAGACTGAAACAATGAAGAAAGTTTGTTTTTAGATTTTAAGTAAAAAAAGAATTTTTTTAAAGTAGATTTAATTATATGGGATAAGGCTTCTATGATCTTCAAGAAAGTTTCAGAAATAGTTGAATAAACATCTTAGAAGACGATTTCTGACAGATTTTTCCAGTTTTAAAATATCATAGAATGATCATTATAGATGAAAGTAGTAAATCATGATGTTTTTGGTCGTTAATTGCTTTACATTATAAAATTTATTATCATCATTATTAAATTGTCAAAACATTTTCAAAATTATTATTAGGTATTGGAGAGCGAAAAATTCAATCATTTCAAATACCAAGTAAATGAAAACAACTAATGCTTGTTCTGATATTTGTAGTAAGAATAGAAACTTTTTAATAAATAGCGTTATACTTTTTTCTCATAACAAATATAATAATTTTTTTCAATAATAATGTTCTAATTCACGTAAAAGCAGAAATAAAAACATATTATAGTACAGATCATGCCACTTGCAAGTAGGATCATCACTTATAGTGGAATCGAAAAAACTGAAATGTTGGTAATTTTTCATAAAATTCAGACTTGCTTGAAAAAAATATTATAGAGAATTGAATAATCCCAATTGATTGCAATAAAATTGAACAAAAAATATTTTTTGCTAAGACTTCAAAAAAAAATGGCAAAAATGGTAAAACACGGTTTTTAGCGTCGGCAATGAACAATAAGCCTTAAAATAAAAAAAAAAGAATATCGAAGTATGCGTGGAAGAAGGACAAATAAAATAAGTTCCAGTCAATCCCGATGGGTTAAGTGGTCTCCCGAAAACGCAAAAAACCAGGTTTCTGGAGCCAATATTCAAAAATCATCAACTCTCTTTCGCATAAACATTAGGAGCTGAAATTTGGCAGAGTTGCAGCTTTAGAAGTCTTTAACAACCACATCGAATTTTAGCAAGATCGGATCGACAGTTTTTGAAAACCACAGCTAAATGCTAAATAAGGTTCTTTCGCAAAACGGCCCAAAAAAAGTTGTTTACAACGTTAAATGCAACTTTTTTGCAGGATCATATTTTTTAATACTTCCTCTACAACTTGCCAAAGTATCAAATTTTTTTACAGTGTGCAAGTTGATTATTCGTTCCCAAGATATTGTTCTTTTTAAGAGCACTTGCAGTTTGCCGTATTTGGTCAACAACATTAAAGTCTAGCTTTAGAGAGTGAACGTGGCTTATGCATCGGTGGCTGCGGTGGCTCATTGCCCCTCACGCGCCATACCACCGTGCGCAAAAAATACCCATTAGGTTTATCATGTTCTAAGCAACTTTAGAGTCAACTTATAGCAAGAAATTTTACACTTTTGTAAATTGTAGAGTAAATAGTAAAAAATACGATCCCACAAAAAAATTTCATCTAAAATTGTAAGCAAAATTTTTTGGCCGTTTTGTGAAAGCACCTATTTTTTGCATTTAGCTGTGGTTTGTAAAAATCGTAAATTTGATCTTGCTACAATTAGGTGTAATTGTTAAAGACTATTAAAGCTACAACTCTGCTAAATTTCAGTTCCTAATCATTAAGTGAAAGAGAGTTATGAATTGTTGAATATTGGTTCAAAAAACAAGATTTTTTGCGTTTTGCGGAGAAACCACTAGATCGATGGGGATTGACTAGAGCTTATTTTGTTTATCTTTCAGCCACGCGAATTTCAGTATTTTTTTTCCTTATTTTAAGGCTTATTTTTCATTTCCGACGCTAAAAACCGTGTTTTATTATTTTTGCAATTTTTTTGAAGCCTTAGCTGGAAATATTTAGTGTTTGATTTTATTACAATTGATTAGCATTATTTGATTCTCGACAACTAATTTTTTTCGAGATAGTCTGAATTCTTATTGCCGAAAAAACAATTCGATCCCACAGAGTTATACTTTTGTTACAATGGGCTATGCTACAAGCTTATAAGATGTTATGCTACATAATGTGGTTTTTTTTGGTTGTTATTATGGTAACTGAGTTATAATAAACAAACGTTACTTAGATTTATATATATATGTAAACATATATACATACATATACNTTTTTTCGCAACGACCAAAAAGTTAGAAGGATTAAATGTTATCAAGATTTAATAGGTCACATAATACGTAGTACCTTAAATAACTTTAAAAACTTTGAAAACAATGAAGTTGAGAATATTTTCAATTCACCTTCAACATACATTGGTAGTTCTAGGTATATACGGAAACATCATCAAGATGCAGTTGCAATAATGCGAAAGTTTGGACACCCTGATTTTTTAGTACCGTTACTCATAACCCTACATAGACAGAAATCAAGCAAATTTTGAAAAACTTTTCTGAAGGTACCACTCTGAATGATTTTTCGGATGTAACTGTCAGACGATTTCATACAAAATTAAAATTAATTTTAGACGATATTGTGGGGACCCAACCCTGCTGCGCAACCGTCGGTAAAAGAGTAGGCTCTTTAGTCTTCCTCCGCTTCTCTTTCCCCCCCATCTCTGCTCGCCGTGCAGGCCACTGCGCGAGCAGAGAAGTCTCGACCGTCATTGCAAGCACTCATTTTGTAGCTTCCTTGAGAAGCCCTTTCTGACTAGTGAGTATTAAACTTTTTCTTGTTAATGTTAACAAGCGTTTAATTACTTCATCTTCCTCCTCAACTCCTGGACACGGCAGCCATTGGACTGCCACCTCAAGCCAATTCATAGGCCACGTACCCTTATCCTATAATATAACTAAACATAATATTTTCGGAAAAGTCATTGCTTACGTTTATACTATTGAATTTCAGAAAAAAAGATTACCTCATTCTCATTCAATTGTGACATTGCATCCAAATAACAAATTAACTACTTCTACAGACATAGATAAATATGTTTTAGCAGAAAATTTACTTGATTCACAAGAACAAAAATTAGTTATCAAACACGTGCTTCATAGACCTCATGGTTAAGATAGTCCATGTCTTACCAGTCATCAAAAAGGTTTCACAAAAAAGTTTTCAAAAAAGTTTACTAATCTTACTGTTTTTTAAAAAAATGGATACTCAAACCCAGAAAAAAGTGACAATAGATGTAATGATCACATTAATAGAATCAAAATTAGTTTTCAAAAAATTTTAGTTAGTATTTCAATGATGTTACTATACAATACATTTTTGTTAATCAAATCTAGTTTCCACAATAACATTGAGTGTTGTACATCTATTCAAAGTATAAAGTAAATTTTTTTTAGGGAATTTAAGAGAAAAAAACCAGTGCGTTATAGCACTACCTCAATGGTGGGGTCGAAATATGCTAATAAACTTGAAATCAGCGGCTTTCTTTAAACTGTAAGAGGAGCTGAGATAGAAGGTACAAATAGTCATGTAACCATAGAAATAACATAAAAACTGATATAATCTCACCTCATTTAAAGATGCAGCTGAAGGGTGACAAGAGAGAGTTTTTTAACATTGTGTTGGATTATGTAGTTACACAAATTTACTAAAGAATTTGGTTAACGAATAAAAATGTATGATCGCTAATATCGAATTAGAGCATACACGAAACAAATTTCCATAAAACTAACAAACCACTTCAAGTGTAAGACAATTAGGACATTAACCACAAATTTTATTTACATTCCAAACATCTTCCATACCCTGGTGTTGTTACTTCGTAAAAGTGCCCTTTGGGACACTCGAACCAGTGACCTTTTACAAGACCTACGTCCTTTAAAATAACTTTTAACTTTATTTAGTGGGTCATAAAGTCACAAGAGGGGGCAGAAAGGGACTAAACTAAAATTCAACCCAATAAAATAAAGTAAAAACTGAAATTATCAAAATGTGCTAACAAATTCTACAGCTAAAATAATTATTACATTAGAACAAGAAATAATAACGTAGAGCTACGGAGTGGTAAAAAGTTGCTGTTCAGAAATTGTGAGAAGGCTAAAAGGTTTTTTTTTTAAGTATCAGGAGAGCTGAGAGTGGGGGTGCAAAAATTAATTAAACAATAAATGACATGATTACTAAAATAACAACTTTATTTAGGGATGCTGCTTATAGTAGGCTGAAGGGAGTTCTTTTAAATTTTGAGGGAAGTTTATTGGATAATGCAGTTATTTGATTATAAGACTACCAGGGGGCGTGAATGAAGGGCAGAGGGTGCTTAACAAAAATTGAACCAAAAGAAAATATATTTAAATCTGATAGAATTTTACCTTATTTAAAAATGGGCTGAGAGGATGTAGAAGGGGCTAAAGGGCGGTGTATAAGAATAGAGTGGAGGTCTGAGGGTTGGGTTAAGAATAAGTGGAGGGGGGCTAACCAGTAATTTAACTTAATAAAAATGACGTTAAAAGTGTTACAAATTCCTCTTATTTAAAGGGAAGCTTAGGAGGAATTAAGGGGGACCGAGGAAATGTGGAGGAGGTTGTGTAGAATGACCTAAGAGGGATTTGGAGACTGAATTCGGTATTCAAAATATGTGTATTTTTTTTTTTTTTTTTATTATAGTGCTCTACATCCGGCTCCTTTTATAAGGGCACTACTATGGGCACTTAGCACTTTGGAGGAGGTAGGGAAGAGGGATGGGAGGCCTCCCATTACTGGGAGGGGGGTAGGGGGAAATTAGGCAATTATGCTGCGAGGAGGTCATCTAAATCCTCCTCAAGGAGCATTGCATGGTGAAAAAGCACATGTGAAAAATCACAGAGGTACTTGCCCGATAAGTTGCACTGGCCGGGAATCGAACCAGGGTCTTCCGCGTACCAATCCATGACCTAGCCGACTGAGCCACCGCGCGCTCAATATATTTGTATAACCAAATTCAGTCTCCAACCAGCTCTTGCTGCCTCACCCCCCTCACTCCCTAAAAATTTTTAAATATCTTTCGAGCCCCTTCTTAAAGTAAGGTAAAAATTCTTATATTTCTCCGTTATTGTAACCCAATAAAAAATACTCTTCTTTCCAGACCCCCTCGCCCCATTTTCTCTTCCTCATAATTTTGTGGTCCTCCCTCCGGTTCCCCGTTAGGCTACCCACCATGATTCAAAAAATCTTGTATGTATACTTGGTGGTAATAATTAAGTATTACACGTATTTAATTTTCACATATCATAAGCTACAATATATGTCTATTTCTATTCCTAATATAGCGATTGTTTCTTTATATTCTCCTCTTATGCACGAAAACGTGGCATATTGTAGGCTGCCAACAGTGCACCTCTGACCGCCACGCGCACTTGGTTTTACGATGTAACAGGTCTTTGTTTGCTCTGTAATATTATTGGTTGCAGTGTCACTGCACCCGCTGCTGCGCCTTCTGTTCTGGAACTGTTTTTTCTACCTGTAAAGTTCCATTGCCAAAAACTTAATTTGGTCCTACTAGTATTGATAAATCTGATTTTAATATTAATATAAATTTTACACGTAAATTTTTAAACAATATTCATGAAGACCTTACCACCGCATTAGCTTAATTTAGGAGTTCAAGAAATTGTTATGTTGATACGGAATTTCAGTGTAGTTAATGGCTTATGTAACGGTACAAAATTACTAATCACAAAATTACATAGATACAATGTTGTAGCAAAAATTATAACTGGAGATAAAATTAGAGAGAGAGTTTTTAAACTAAAAATAACTCTTAATACAGGAAATCCATTATGATTACGTTTTATTTTAAACAGAAAACAGTTTCCTTAAGACTTAGCGTTTTCAATGACTATCAATAAATCTCAAGGTCAAAGTTTTACTAATATTGGACTATGTTTGAAAAAACCACTGTTTTTGCATGGTCAATTATACATGACGTTATCAAGATGCAAAAATGAAAATGAAATTTATATTCAAGAAGAACGTTATGATAATTTGAAAAAAGAGAATATTCTTTAGAAACAAATTTTTGACGTTAACTTATAGATGATAAAATAGATTTAAAAACTTTTAATTTCTTCATATTAGCAAAAGTATGAAATTATCTGAAATATTTTTGCACAGTTTATTTAAATNCGAACCAGGGTCTTCCGCGTACCAATCCATGACCTAGCCGACTGAGCCACCGCGCGCTCAATATATTTGTATAACCAAATTCAGTCTCCAACCAGCTCTTGCTGCCTCACCCCCCTCACTCCCTAAAAATTTTTAAATATCTTTCGAGCCCCTTCTTAAAGTAAGGTAAAAATTCTTATATTTCTCCGTTATTGTAACCCAATAAAAAATACTCTTCTTTCCAGACCCCCTCGCCCCATTTTCTCTTCCTCATAATTTTGTGGTCCTCCCTCCGGTTCCCCGTTAGGCTACCCACCATGATTCAAAAAATCTTGTATGTATACTTGGTGGTAATAATTAAGTATTACACGTATTTAATTTTCACATATCATAAGCTACAATATATGTGATAATAACACGTACACAAAATAAAAATAGTAAAAAAAAAAATTTAGTTTGTAAATGAATAATAGTACCATATAGTCCACCCTACTAAATACCACAAGACCATGATTTATGTGTACATTGTAATGATTTATTAGATAACTGACCAACTCATGCATATTTAAAAAAATTATCACAGCTGGTCAATCCAATAGTATTTCCTTTATTATTTCTATTAGGGGATGTAGGATGGTGTACATGCGATAGACAAAAATTTTTAACAAAAGGAGAAAGTCTTGTGTTACTTTTATATTATTTATATCAAACTTTTTATCAATAAAACAGAAAAATTTTTAGTTCCATACTCTGTGCTGGACGATTAAAGTAAAAATTTTTTTTGCATACACATACTATGATAGAAAGCAATAGAATGAATTTTTTTCGCAACGACCAAAAAGTTAGAAGGATTAAATGTTATCAAGATTTAATAGGTCACATAATACGTAGTACCTTAAATAACTTTAAAAACTTTGAAAACAATGAAGTTGAGAATATTTTCAATTCACCTTCAACATACATTGGTAGTTCTAGGTATATACGGAAACATCATCAAGATGCAGTTGCAATAATGCGAAAGTTTGGACACCCTGATTTTTTAGTACCGTTACTCATAACCCTACATAGACAGAAATCAAGCAAATTTTGAAAAACTTTTCTGAAGGTACCACTCTGAATGATTTTTCGGATGTAACTGTCAGACGATTTCATACAAAATTAAAATTAATTTTAGACGATATTGTGGGGACCCAACCCTGCTGCGCAACCGTCGGTAAAAGAGTAGGCTCTTTAGTCTTCCTCCGCTTCTCTTTCCCCCCCATCTCTGCTCGCCGTGCAGGCCACTGCGCGAGCAGAGAAGTCTCGACCGTCATTGCAAGCACTCATTTTGTAGCTTCCTTGAGAAGCCCTTTCTGACTAGTGAGTATTAAACTTTTTCTTGTTAATGTTAACAAGCGTTTAATTACTTCATCTTCCTCCTCAACTCCTGGACACGGCAGCCATTGGACTGCCACCTCAAGCCAATTCATAGGCCACGTACCCTTATCCTATAATATAACTAAACATAATATTTTCGGAAAAGTCATTGCTTACGTTTATACTATTGAATTTCAGAAAAAAAGATTACCTCATTCTCATTCAATTGTGACATTGCATCCAAATAACAAATTAACTACTTCTACAGACATAGATAAATATGTTTTAGCAGAAAATTTACTTGATTCACAAGAACAAAAATTAGTTATCAAACACGTGCTTCATAGACCTCATGGTTAAGATAGTCCATGTCTTACCAGTCATCAAAAAGGTTTCACAAAAAAGTTTTCAAAAAAGTTTACTAATCTTACTGTTTTTTAAAAAAATGGATACTCAAACCCAGAAAAAAGTGACAATAGATGTAATGATCACATTAATAGAATCAAAATTAGTTTTCAAAAAATTTTAGTTAGTATTTCAATGATGTTACTATACAATACATTTTTGTTAATCAAATCTAGTTTCCACAATAACATTGAGTGTTGTACATCTATTCAAAGTATAAAGTAAATTTTTATTATATTCATAATGAAGAAGGTAGAGCATTATAAAATAACGAAAACAGATACAAGCAAATAATACAGATGAAAGAGATGATACAGAAATTTTTTATGAATCATAAAAGTATGTAAATGGCCACTGTTTAAGCCCCGTGCAAGCAGCAAAGCGATTGCAAGAGTTCTCTCTGTGTAGACGTAGTTATTCTATTATTTATTTACCCGTACATAATGAAAATGAACAAAAATTAGTTTTTTAAATTAATATGCTCAAAGCTATAGAAAACTCTGAAACAGCACTAACGGTTAGGTTTTAATTGAATTAAATAGCTGGTTTCGTCAATTTAACGGTAAAAACTTGGGTTCGAAGAAAAAGTGTTAGTCGTTATTTTACAGTAGGTCGACTAAATGAAGTGTCACTAAATAATTCTAACAATTTTCTTAAAATTAATATGAAATCAGGCGAGTGGAGCTGAGTTTTTTAAAAGTTTAAAAACAGTCAATAAAATACACTACAATACATTGAGAAATAATGCTATTGCTTTAGGTTTAGTGGAACATGACTTTTAAATATATAAAAATTTTAAAAAAGCTTGTAACGCTATGCTGCCACATCAACTGAAAAAATTTTTCACATTTCCATACCCTGGTGTTGTTACTTCGTAAAAGTGCCCTTTGGGACACTCGAACCAGTGACCTTGTACAAGACCTACGTCCTTTAAAATAACTTTTAACTTTATTTAGTGGGTCATAAAGTCACAAGAGGGGGCAGAAAGGGACTAAACTAAAATTCAACCCAATAAAATAAAGTAAAAACTGAAATTATCAAAATGTGCTAACNTATTTATTTAACTGAATAGAAATAAAAAAATTTTTTAATGAAGTTATTAATAGTGATAAAAAGTTATATTTTACTGATGGTCCAGAAGGTTCTGGAAATACATTTTTACACAAAATGTAAATCTTTCATTTTTTGTTTAAAAACAAAGGTTTTATCCATGGCTTGGATGGGAAGTGCTTCAGTTATAGCATATCTTGAAAAATAACGAGTCATAGAGCATTGAGATTACCATTAGATTTAAATAACATTGAAAGCTCTTTTTAAGAATATGAGACTGGTTAAAAAAAAATTACGAAAAGTAAATGTCATAATATGGGACGAAGCTTTCATGATTCCTAAGAAAGTTTTAAAAAGAGTGAATAAAACTTTAAAAGATTTATGTGATAATAATATTTTATTTACTGGAAGATTATTTATTTAAGGAGGCGATCTTAGACAAATAGTTACAGTGATAATGCATGGGTGTAAAAGTTCTATAATTACTGAAACTATAAAGTATTCATTTCTATGGAAGCACTTGAAAATTATAAAATTGAAAAGTAATATTCGGTGTATAAAAAATTTTTATTATTGTTAATGGACGTTGGAAATGGAACAATAACGTCTTTCAAAATTCCTCAGGGATGGAAAACTAATGACGTTTGTAAACAAATTTATGAAGATGGTATAGATAGCTGGCTAAACAAAGTAATTCTAACAACTCATAACAAACTTTCCTACATTGAAGACGATAAAATTTTGAACTTTACTAAAGAATGAAAACATACTTATTACAGCATAGATTACGCAAAATATAAAGGAAATGATCGCACTGATGAAAACACAATTATAACTTTTTTAATAGAAACTCTAAGCAATAGACATGAAGGATTACCGCCACATGTTTTAAATTTAAAAATAAATGCTATTGTTGTTTTGATAAGAAACTTAAGTATATTTGATAAATTGTGCAATGGCACTAGATAACGTATTACAAAATTCATAATTCAGAAGCAGAAATAATAACTGGTAAATAATCTAGTAATAAAGTTTTCATTCCAAGAATTACGATCAATACCGGTTGAAATTTATCTTTTCCGCTTATGATATACAAAAAATAGTTTCCTATAGTACGAGCGTTTTCCGTGATAATCAATAAATCGCGAAGTCAAAGTTTTGATGAATTTCGATTTTACTACAAAAGACCTTTGTTTTCTCATGGTCAACTATACGTATTGGTATCAAGATGTAAAAGCCCTGAGAATATATTTATGAAAAATGATTCAGAGAATCAAGCAAACATTAAAAACATTGTATGGCAAGAAATGTTTGATGGTTAACACTCTTATTATTTGTTTGTTCAGGTTTAATCCTTATTATCTTTATTTCCCTCTAAGAAATCTATTTTTTGAAATATATAGGATGCATCTTGAAAATTAGACTTTTAACAAGTAAAAACATGAAAGAAACTTATGTATCAAGGCACAATTTTTATTAATTCTTGCATTAAAAAAAAATAGAAATGCTTGCATTACAACAGTTCTTATGCATATTATAACTTTGACATTTACCTTGAAAATCTTGAATTTTGGTAAAAAATTAATTTTACGAAATTGAAGAACAGGACAGCCCTTAATTTCGTACCAGAAACTTTATAATTATGAAAATCGTCACATATTTTCAAACAGTAATCTCATAATCATAAAAATCAAATACTTTTATTTTCTGTGCCAAATGTTATATTGCTGCCATGTTTTAATAATAATAAATATTGATTAGTAAATATTTTAATTTATACGGTGAGACAGTTTTTGTACAACTATACGATTTGTAAATTTTTCTCTTACAAAAAAGCTTTTCTAATACAAGTTATATCTCTGAATGCTTTAATTCCAAAGATAAGTTGTATTTATTATATGATAAATTATGGTGATACGAAACTGTATGTTGTATATATGTTTCAAGTATATTAGAAAATTAGAAACACTGATGAAAAAAGGAAACACATCGAGTAACTTTTGATTATTTATCGTTTAAATATTTCTTGGGGGGTTAGCACGCAAGCGCGCAGGGCAGCTATATATATAGTGTGCGTGTGTGTACCTTTCATATGTATATTAACCTCTGTTGCAGTTCTTAATGATGTACAAACAGAAGTGTATTTTAATATAAAATAGTGGTTCAAACGTTAAGCATAAATTGAGCATTTATTAGGGGAAAATGGTCTAGGCCCTAATTTAACACTGATTAAAAAAAAATAACAGCTTAACCATAACTCGACCATTTTTTTTTTCCTTAATTTGACATTTACCACTTTATTACTGTACATCCTTAATCCGAAGATAATATATTACATCACTGTCAATACATTGCATGTGTTCATTAATCATATATATTGTTTCGAAAAAGATATATCTACATATTAATATATTTTATGGAGAGACATTCATATGTATTAATAAAGAAAGAAGTATACTTTTATACTAGGGTACCTGCCCACTCACCACTGGTTTTTTTAGTTCACACGATCATTTAACTCGATTTTTAAGTTTATTTTATGTTCCATAACATGCTTTGTAAACAGTTGGACAACTATTATTATAAAAGGAACAATGTCTTTTTGTCAAACGTGTCAATTTTTGCAACCACTTACTCATAGCAATAATTTGGGGACTACATACTGCATAATAGCAAATTACAACTAAAAACAAACTGTTGATGGCGAAGTTTGTTAACGCACCTTCCCGGCAAGAAGGAGGCCCAGGTTTGACTCCAGCGATTTTCACTCTCAAAATATGCGCAACGTTTCTAAAAAAAATATACATAGCGAAATTTAGATGGAGAGAGGTCAATGTATAATAATTTGACATAAAAACAAACTTTTAATTATGTGGGAAATTACGTCCAAAACTAAAAAAAGCTACTTTTGGCTTATTTCTTTCTTAAAAACCATCATACGCATAATCGAAACATAAATAAATATCATGGTAATCAATCTGAGCTTGTTCAGTTTTTCACTATTTAAGAACCTCGCAATGAAGAATATCAATAAAAGTTTTCTTAAAAATGTTACTATTTATATTAATTTACTCATAATTATTGTGAAATAAGACGAAAAGAATATTTATTTCTAACTTTCTGTGCTACTCCAAGTTTAAAACAAAAGAATATTTGTGGATCGCGTAGAATCCAAAATTTGCTAAGCTTAGCAATCATGCTCAATTTGTAGAGCATGAATTCAGGCAGACAAAGCTACTCACTTGCTTTTTCTACCCTACATGCTTATCAATGTACTTGGCTTTCACGCCTTTAACTTACCCGATTTCGTATTCATACTTGTATACTTAGCATAGGACTTACATTTTTTTTTATAGAAAATACAAGTATTCAAATTCATGTTGTATAAGTTCTAGTTGTACGCAATCTACTATGCTGTTTTTCCACGACGATGTTCCTTGAGCCCCAAACGCAACCATCATGCTAACGACTGATGCCTCAGATATGGAAATTGGTACGGCCTTAGCATAGGAGCATCCAAAAAATATATGAATCCCCCTCAACTACTTTTAAAGAAAATTCATGAATGCCAAATGAAACTACGTGGCATACGACAAGAAGCTCCTGGACATTCACTCGTCCATAATAGCCTTTGAGTGGATCTTGAAAAAGCGCTAGCTCACGATCTTGACAAACCATAAGCCACGTATTTATGCCACTTAATAACTCTCGAGCAAGGCTTCAACCAGGCATATCTGGTAATAAAATTTTATATTACAACACGAGATCTCTTTACATGCGTCAAAGGGGAGAACAACGTGGTGACGGATGTGCTTTTCCATATTAGCACAGTTGTCATACC
Organism: Copidosoma floridanum; assembly: GCF_000648655.2. The sequence continues at coordinate 825,331 of NW_019384288.1, read as the reverse complement.
TTATAGTCGTATCCAAGGCCCAAGCTGCGGATCAAAATCTTGAGTACCTGCTGTTGGATCCATACCTTAAGTTACAGCCGCTATCCATCGACAGTTACCTCGTCCACTGTGATGTCACAATGGTAGTTGTACGCCCCTATATACCGGAGTCGCTCTGTAAGACTGCCTTCAAGACACTGCACAATCTCTCTCACCCCAGAGCTAGAGCCACAGCACGCTCGGTAGCTCAAAGGTTTATGTAGCCTAAGATGCAAGAAGACACGACGTGGACGTGCTGGGCTTAACATGTCAACTGTGTCAGTAGTCCAAGATTAACTTTTACAACCAGTTGACTCTCAGCGATTTTAATACCCATGATGGAAGTTTTGACCACATATACGTTGACTTCCTGAAGCTTTCACTGGTAGCGTGGTACCAGTACTGCTTAATCATCATTGACTGGCTCAGTAAGTAGTCTATTGCGGTTTCGATCCTGGACCAACACACTTCAACTGTCACTATGGCTCCGTTCGACAACTGGATCTCAAACGCCACAGTATCCTTACCTGCAACAAAACTGCATCCCAGTCGTTTACAACCACCGTTGGCTTCGCTGTCTACTCCGCAGTCATCATTCAAGCCACTCAAGGCCAAGAACTAGGTATGGGGAAGATTCTGTGATGGTTCCCAGTGTACCGAGCCAATAACACAGTTTATTTTAAAGGCAGCCATTAATATTCTATGAGTGCTCTGGTAAAGCACGCCTTCTTCGGTAGCTAGGCTCGGCTTGTCAGCTACTTTTGAGTTGTGAGTGCTGCCGCTCACTTTTTTTTACTCTTGCTAATAGCAAAGACAATGACACGCGCGTTTTCCTTGTTAACTGGGCCTACATCTTGCCTACGTCATAACACTAAACTCTGTATCTATAAATTAAAATTTTTGCACTCAATGTCTCATCATTGTGTTTCTCTGCTTTCTACTGGTCATTCTCGACCCTAGGGCGAGCTAATTGCTAAAATATCCATACATCCACACAACTTTGACTTCTAAATAATTTTACTTCTTAGTATTAACTTTCAAAGAAGTAATAGGATGAGTCATCAGATATAGTGTAAGGTAAAAGATAACTTAGTGAGAAAAAAAAGTATTAAAAATCAAAAGTTGGAGCTAGAAGCTTTTAAAGATGTTAAAATCAACATACCAGGTGTATTCAAATCCTCTGCCTTTAGAAATAATCTCGCCTTTTGATTTTAAGATCTAGATAAAATTTAAGACCATGTTTCGATGATAACGACAAATTATTTGAATGAAGTGTATGCAATATAGTTATTAAAAAACATTACGTGTGCTACGTAAGAGAGCATACGTACAGTAAAATTATCCGTTGGCTTATCTGGGACCAAAAACTGAAAAGAGCAGTACATTTATTGTGCTATTTACATGTGTATAACCAGGAGTACTATAAGGTTTATTAATATTGTGAAAGAAAATTTTTAAGAAAAAATACATTACAAAGGCAAAAAAAACAGTTTATATAAGAGAAAACAAAGAATTTCACTGACATGTACCCTGGGAGGATCAACTATATGTGCAAGAGCGCAAAAAAACGGGCGCTATGTAACCCAACGCGCTTTTTACGTAAATAATACTTAATCCGAAGGTGGTTAACCTAATGCGCTAATCAAATGAGTCCCAAGCTACGTAACCTAATGCGCTTAATAGTTAATAAATAAACAAATCTGAAGCTATTTAACCAAATACCTCGTTAGACGTTAGCCTGTTAAACAAGGGGACAACAAGTCATATTAGTCCGTTGCTCGGCTAAAGTTGCTTGGGACTACTTTTTTTGCTCGTTATTTATTTATATGATTTTCAACGGTAAATGAGCTCGTTATATGACTTGTTGTTCCCTCAGTTATCAGGTTAACATCTTGTGGGTTATTGGATTAAATAGTTGGGATTTGTTTATTTGTTATCTATGGAGCGTATTGGGTTATGCAGTTCGGGATTCATTTAATTAGTGCATCAGGTTAACTACCTTGAGATTAGGTATTTTATAAGTATTAAGCACGTTGTTTTACATAACGCCGTTCTTTGGCGCTCTTGTATATATAGCTGATCCTACCAGACTTACTAGATCTATCCAACCCGAGACTGACGAGTCTGTGAAGTCAGGTCAGATAAGTAATCAGACTCACCAGACCTGCAGACCCAGGTCAGATGAGTCTAGTAGACGTCGGGTATTTTTAATATTTCTGCCCATAATATAATACCAAGGTCACATTCTTGAACAAAAAAGAATGGCTGAAAAGTAAGGTTGAATTTTACGGCCAGATGAGAAGTTAAGATCATTCAATATCCCTGCAAAGAGGTTATGTTATAAGTCGATAGGCTGGCAGTTTTAAAGTGGGCTCTCAGCCTAACGTGACTACGACAGCACATAGAAGCTCACTTGGAATCGTATAAGCTTCAGAGACTACGACAGCATGAATAGACTGGCTCATATTCGCATTTAAATTCCATGACAACAATGAACCGGCGGCCATATCGAATCCGCCATGTTGATTTCAGATAACCTAACACTAATGTTGATATCGGTGATCTACAAAGTTAATTGCATAAATGAAAATGTATTGTAGTTATTCTTACGGATTGATAATTGGACGAAATATGAAATCTGACGTGAATTCGTATAATTAAACTTTCATGAATTTTTTGCTCTGAATACATGCATTTAATCGAAAAAGTACAGGATACAATTTTTACTAAGAGTTGAACGAGAAATACGATACGATTTTTTTTAGAATTATTTTTGAATATTTTCCAAAATCGTCCACCATATTGGATCAGCCATTTTTAATTCCGAAAGCTTAACTACACACTCATCATCAGCAGCCTCCATGAAAACTAGTAAGTTTTTTATCTGATAGCAACACTTTCAGACTCAAGCGAAAAAGCGTCAAATTTGGTGACCATAATGTTAAGCGCAACCTAGTGCCTGTTCCCGTTCCAAGCAGCGTTGGCCACGATGGTCAAAAGTTTGCTGTCAACCGCAACCTTCAGAGCGCTTCTTTATCAGCGCCACCACCGGCCTAGCTGTGAACTATCGCTGATGTACATATTCGTACAGATCTACATACAGTTCACAGCGATAGTTCACAGCTTGGTCTTTGGTTGCGCTGATAAAGAAGCGCTCTAAAGGTTGTGGTTGGCAGCAAACTTTTGACTATCCCGACGATGGTTCCAAGCCCACTATGCAAAAAATTATGGAAGTAGAATTTGTTATAAAATTAATAAAAAAATGGTGTCATACGTTGCGAAGAAAATTATTTAAGCTTAAAAACTTAATAAAGAAGGGTTATATAACCTCAAATCTTTTTGAAAATATGTTTAAACGATTCTACGTAAAAAAATCTACAAAATTTGACCCTTTTTAAAAATTTTTTTTTTCTTTGCAAAATAATTGGAAAGAATTGGGTCAAAGAAAATACTTCAAATTTGTGATCGTCACTGACGGTTTTGGTGTTGGTGAAAAATTCTGAAAAGGACTATTGATTACCATCGATTTTGGCCTCAACTATTTTTTGACGGTTTCACTTGATGTGGAATGCCCTACATATATATAATAACTGCTTTTAACACAGTAACTGCTTTTTATCATGTTTATACGCACTTATAGATCAAAGAAGCGTATGGTTGTTTGTGACCATAGAAATTTCAGCTTATGCATAACCTATCTGATAACGAATATTTTTTTTTTTTACAGATAGTAATCAAGATTTCTTTGTTTAAAAAAGTTTTAAGTTATTGTAAAAATAAAAACAAATTTTTCCCAGGTACAGATTAGACCCACAACCATCTGATCACTAGACAATGGCTCTATACCATTAAAGTACGGGGAAACTGCATTCGAACGCATCATAGGTTCAGATAAACTTTTGTCTTGGTTGAACTGTTTAAAAAAGTGTGCAAGCCTGTGTAAACTTCTCCATATTCAATACAATAGCAATAGTTTTTTTGTTGGTGGATTTATGATTACACTTAAGCAGAGAAATACTGTCGATGAGTGGGAGTTCCTCTCTTGTTTTAATTAAAAAAAATTATTTTTCAAGCAACATAAATTTAACCGGTAAGCAAGGCATAAGAAAATAGTGAATAAGTTCAAAATGGGGTTATTTGTGGAACCTGTTTCAGTCGCCTTGAAAATATGATCCCACTATTAAAAATAAAGTTTTTTCCAAGCGAAGTGAACGCTCAGGTTTTTATCAACCAAATACTGTAAAATATAACTATTTTTGCAGTGGGATAAGGAAAGTTACTAAAGATAATTTGTTCTCTATTTGAAGATCTGTCAATCTTTGGTAACCAGATTTTCACAAACAGTTTATGATTTGATAACTCTTGTAAAGACTTTAAGTCATACACAATGCTTTTGTTATCAAGTTATGAATGAAATTATGAAACCATACTCAATTTTAAAATGTAATAAGGCTTTTTAAAAAAAAAAAAAATTTTTAAATAAAATAAAAAAGGTTTTTCGATAGTTATAGCTAAAAAAAACTCTGTCAGTTTTTACGCTAATAATAACGAAATTAATAATATCTTAAATATCATAGCTTTAGGCAAATTAGCAAAAAAACTGTGGTACGTTATTTTTGAATATTGTTATTAAAAAACTAGCATTTTTAAAATAAGTTTTGCTCTCATGTATTGTTTCTACTAAAAAAATTATTTTACTAGCTTCTAATGTATTTTTTCAATGTTATTTACGCTTTAATACTTTTCTCGCCAATTCTGACTTTCGTTAAAAAAATTTGCTTACACTACCTTAAGCATTATATTAGACGGATTTCTATGACAACATAAAAACCACTAAATCTGAAAAAAATATTAAAACAAGTTGCGTGCTCATATTGAAAAGGATGTGGAGGGATATGCCGTTTTAAAGTAGTGGGACACACTATCCAGCAGTTTGCAAGCATTGCGAAGGAGAGAGCTCTGCAAATGTAAAAAAAGCTGTCATATCACTCACTCATAATAAAAATGTTACTGATATTGATACTATACCAAACAGTGACAGTGATTATAGTCTATCTATGAAAATACGAAAAACACAAACTGTAGAATGCATATAAGGAAGTCTACAAAAATATCTCGTTTTCGTATGCCACTTCTTTTCAGGCACGCCTTTAAATTCAAGCTTATTTTACTCGTTACTTTTTGTACTATAAGAAAAAAACATTAAGCGCTGGTTCCAGTGAGGTTAATAGATTTTTTCTGCCATTTACATGTTCAAACTATATCAACACGTGTAGTATTAACAGATATAATTATAATATATAAATTGCCGAAAAAGAGTATCCCCTTACTAAAACCCACAATCTAATTTTTGTTTCTTATACTGCGTGATGTTACAAGTAAAATGAGTCTGGTTTGAAGGGTGTTTCCCAAAAATTTTTTTGATTAAAATGGGGGACAAAACTGGAATATGTTTTGTGGATTTTCTTACATATGTACGTAAATGTATGTTTGTAAGCAAAGAATTATTCTTGTACTTCATATTTTTTGTGATCCAATGACATATAAATAAATAACATGATCTGATTTCTTATTATAATAAGTTCCTTTATGCTACCTTTATACCACCTAGATGTCTGCAGTCGGACTTATGGCTTCTGGTATCATGCGTCAAGTAGTGTAAATAGTTTTCTTTTACGGGAATCAGTATTAGTGAAAAACTGAAAAAATAATAAATATTTTAAAATAACACACCAGAAACTATTTTTAAAAATTTTCAAGTAAAAACAATGCATAAGAACAAAATTGTTTTGAAAACCCTAATTTGTTAATTATAACGCTTTACAACAATGTAACGCCCTGTTTTTAAATTTTTATCAAATTAAGCTCTTTTGCATATAACTGGTTCTATTATTATAACATAAAAGCTTATCAACTTATTTTTCATTGATACTAGTGCAAAATTTTTTTTCAAAAAAAGGCGAGAATTATAGAAAAACTGTTTTTTTTTTTTAAACTTTTGGAATTTTTTGCTTCATAGAAATGGTAGTTCTCCTGTTTTTTATCAGGAGAGCTTCTTACGTTTTAAAATTAATTTAAGTTTTGTAACTTCATAAGTAACGTGATCCCAAAGTACTTTTTTTAATAATGGGGTTGTATTTCAAGATGGTTTTAGCAGGTTTCACTTTATTACCTTATTTTGACCCTATTGGTTGCCTTGCCTAAAGTATTAGATATCTCTATCATCCCCACAAATTTTCTCAGCCCTCACCGCACTAACCAACAAACGCTCCAGTTTTAAGGTTTTTTTACCACCATAAAACTATAAAAAAATTTATCTCTGCTGTCTGCCCATTTAAAGCAATGTAGCTATTATTATCTTTTCTCTCCTACTCTTTTTTATAACACGTCATTTCATGAACTTAAGGAATTCTAAGACTGTTTCCATTATTTACTGCCCGTGTAATAAGTTTGTAGGCGTTAGGTCCGTAAATTTACATAGTTTGTGAGCGTCAAAAGAGTGTACTTATTTGTGAAGGTTTACCTATACTCAGTAATTAAATCACGTAAAAAATACAGCAACCATCGATGATAACTAAAATACCACTACAAAATCTAATGAACGAGGGTGTAAAATATAATTTAGTGGATAGCATGGTTTCAAGTGAATAATGTTTAGATAAAAGTCAATTTAAGTAGAAAACCGAATAGTTTANTATTATTTGATTGGCTATGCATTGCAATAAAAAATATGTCAGCAAGGCAACAGCTTGTTTGGTGCCTTTTATGTGAAGATTGTCGAGTCTATTGCAATCCATAGCGAAACGCAAGGTTAACGTCTTAACTTGCTTTCAGACAGTGGTCGTAATGATCATGTGGTTAGTCAAGTTGATGTCTTCGTAGATCTTTTTCAATTAAAAAATCCAGTAAACGTAAATGTAGGAAACGGTAAAAGTTTAAAAGTGACTTAAATAGGATAAATTTTGAGCTATTTTAAAGTGTACAATAAATTAGTAAGAATTGGATTGTCTCATATAATTAATTTGTATTTGTCTAGTTTTTGATGTTTTTTTATTTATTAATTTTTTTTTTTATTGAGAACTACGAAATTCATACAATTATGTTTCTTAAAGGTTTCGTATGCAAGACCCAGCAGTGAGGCGATAAAGGGTGCCAACCTATATGTAAGTGGTTTGCCAAAAAATATGACGCAACAAGATCTTGAAAATCTATTTAGCCCATATGGGCGTATCATCACCTCTCGGATACTATGTGACAACATGACTGGTAAGTCTAACTAGTAGATAGTTCAATGTACAGTAGTCTAGGATGTATGATTAATAAAATGACATACCATCAAAGTACTGCTCAATGTACGCTATTAATATATTTTTTGTGATAAATACCTACTTACGAAGCGTTTTAATTTTTTGGGTTTTATTGTAAGTAAGTACATATAGTCTTGTTACAGTAACCATTGTTACATTATTGGTCTAAGTAATACAGTATTGGTTACATGTTACACGTTTTTTAGATTTGTCCAGAATAAAGAGAGATTTGTCATTAATTAAGATTAACCTATGACTTTGTGTTTTTCAATATTACATGGCATTTTTCGGAAATCAAAATATCTGGATTTCATGCAGTAACTGATTTTTGTAACTGTCTTCCAGCTAATTAATCGAAAATAAAACATACCCTCACTGTACATAAATTTGAAACGAAAGATAATCATTAAACATTATAGAAACCAGTTCCTAAGATCCTTAAAAGTTAATATAATCATGCTGTCATAAGCTATTGAAAACAGCCGACTCTTTTTTTCGAGTAGAACTGGACTTCTAAGACAATTATTGTTGTTAAATTAGTAAAGTTATAATATCATCAAACAAATACTTAACGGTACTCAATACGTGGTGGAAAAGTTATTCAAATATGTATTTATGGGCTTTTACGATTTAAAAGGTACCGCACCAATTACGTTAGTCAAAGTAAGTCTGTAAGAGAGAGATCCGACTTTTTGACATTTATAGGTCAGAGGTACGTGCTCATGTCCTATCATTTAACATTAGATCTTTGAGGACCGTTTAGAATTTTTATTACTTTGTCTTTAAAACACTGACTAAGGTAAGGGACCAAGTAATAGATAACGACCCAGTAGTACAAAAGCTCAATGCTTATGCATTGAAAATTCAACCTAACATACTTATGTTTCAGTACAAAATACATAGTTATCGACTTCTGGCTGCGTTATTGGCTACTTGATCTTTTGTATTGATGAATATTTTTCTTGTAAGAGATATCTTAACAGGTTCTGTAGCACTTATGGTTGTAATTTCGTCGAAATTTTTTTGTTAGTCCAAAAAGCATTTTATAATGAAAAATAAATTTTCACTGTCTCCCATTAGAGGCCCTGTTGAAATGCAAGAAATAGTTTAATTAATTTTTTGGTCAAGAACAAGTCTGGGAGCTTAAAATTTTGCACGTACTCTATTTATTAGCTTATCTACTTGTGGAAAAAACTTAAATAAAATTTTTTCGTTAATTTTTTATGCTGTAGGATCTCCTTAAAATTTTCCTGTATGCTCTGTGCCATGTTACAAGCAGATATATATGGAAGATATAAAGTGCAAGTCATTAATACATTATTTGCTATGTTACAATAAAATAAAAATAGGGAAAGTTCCAACATTCATGCAAAAAGCTGAGCTTTTACATGCTATAAGCACAACTGAACAATTTATGTTTAAGGCAGAAATTGTAGCTTGAACATAAATTTCAACAGTTGGGTTACAACAATGTTTTAACAGATCATATACTGACTTCATCTTTTAACGATCCAGAACTTTTGAATTTGAAGACTTTCACGCACGCAGAAAAATTATATTAGACTAAACTAAGAGTTGAGGCTCAAGGGTTTTCCAAAAATAGTATAAGCCACAACTCTTACTGCAAAGAAAAAATCTGATAATTTGATAAGATCAAAAGTATTTTTGTCTAATTTAATTGAAGTATGGGGCTTTGTAAGTATTTAGGAAGTGCTTTGTGGTCAATGTTATATGTAAGCCACAACCTTATCTAATAAATAGAAAATAAAACGTTACCTATGTAAAGTGCAGTTGTAGCAAGGTATTATCGATTCACTACCTGAAAATTGCCCTCTTTGAAAAAAAGCACCCCTACTTAAAAATCATACCAACCAATACTTTGCCACTTATTTTTTTACACCAGTTTGTATCAGATATCAAAGTTGCATTAATTTTTAGATTTGATAAAAGAGAAGAAAAAAACTTTTTGTCGCTAAAGTTGGGAAGCCACACAACTTATCCAACACTAATATTATCTACCAATTAATTATTTATAACCTTAGATTAGTATTTATAAATACGAGCAGCATAAAATGCGAACGCAAAAAAAGTCATTTGTCCCCCTTTTTAATTCGTAATTGGCTGCAATTCTTATTTCTAAGTTAGGTTATTATGAAAAATAATTCGTAATAGTTGTGGCAGGTATTGTTTTCATGTGGGGTGTCCATTATTTACTGAATCGATTTTAAGGTAGTAAATAAATTATAATTTTGCAACAAATGGCTCTTTGTGCAAACCAATTTTTATTTTCTGTTCGTTGAATAAAAATGTGGCTGGAATAAATTATTGACTTCATGGGACTTCTCGAATACCAACAAAATCCTTTACCAGAATAAAATGTGATCAATTATATCCCTACGTACTATGACGTTTATCAATTTCTGTAAGGCTGTGGCTGATATTATTTTTTCATCACCATCGGGCCTCAACTCTTAGTTTATATTAATTTCATAGATTCTAACAGCTTCATAATAAAATATAGGTACATAGTGGGAATCGCAAATACAACGTATTTAATACCTAAATGTCATAATGGGAATAATAGTTATGAGGTTTATTACAAAGATTTTTGAAATTCGTTTCTTGTAACTAGGATTAGAAGGTTAAAACTGTACTTAAAAATTTCAGCCAAGATCTAGCTTGAAATCTTAGCTAAATTGTAAAAATATACACACAAAAAAAACATTGAAAAAAATACTATCAAGACTTAAACTTGGTAGTTTAAAGCATAAGTATTTATTAATAATTGATTTACATTAATCAATATTTTGCTGTCTTGTTAATAGCCTCTGCAGAATTAAAAATCATGAAGATGATAAGATAACACGCATCATGACAATCCATGGTGACTATAATTCAGTCCATGTATTGCCAACCCTACTTAGTTCCAATAAAAGTCATGTTTTCAATAATTTAGTTTTATTACAAACATACAATTTTTTCTTCTAAAAAGTCCTATTAAGGTCGCACTGACATGTAGTAGGTAAGTTTTCCTATATATCAATGCCACCTTAATAGAACTTTTTAGAAGAAAAAATTGTTATGTTCATGATATAATTAAATCCTTAAGAACATGACTTTCATTTGAACTAAGTAGAGTTTGGCAGTATGTAGACTAAATTATAGGCACCATAGGTATCTATGATGCGTGTTATCTTAGTACCTTCATGATTTGTAATGCTGCACAGACCATCAGCAAGACAGTGAGATATTGATTGATGTAAATAATTTATTAATAAACAGTCATGCTTTTAGCTGCTAAGTTTGAGTCTTACTATTATTTGATTGGCTATGCATTGCAATAAAAAATATGTCAGCAAGGCAACAGCTTGTTTGGTGCCTTTTATGTGAAGATTGTCGAGTCTATTGCAATCCATAGCGAAACGCAAGGTTAACGTCTTAACTTGCTTTCAGACAGTGGTCGTAATGATCATGTGGTTAGTCAAGTTGATGTCTTCGTAGATCTTTTTCAATTAAAAAATCCAGTAAACGTAAATGTAGGAAACGGTAAAAGTTTAAAAGTGACTTAAATAGGATAAATTTTGAGCTATTTTAAAGTGTACAATAAATTAGTAAGAATTGGATTGTCTCATGTATACTATATCACAAAAATAAAAAAAAAATTTCTCAAGTTTATCAAAAATTACAGATAAAACTAAAGTTGTTGCTCAAAATAATACGGCAAAAATTTGTAACAGTTAAAGTGCACTTTCAGCTATCAGGTATAAAACAGATAACTTATACAGAATGCAAAGTAAAATTCGAAATGATTAAGAGATTACCGCTAACATTATGAGTTCCAAAAATAATGATAAAATTACTTTAAATGATAAATGGCATCGTATTTTGAGGCATGTAAATTTTAAATATTTGAATGTTTTATGTAAAAATTAATTAGTAAAAAGTCTGCCCAAAGAAATTGAAAATGATTATATGAAATGCGCTATTTGCTTGGAAAATTAAATGCACAATTCACCGTTTAAAAATAATAAGCAAAAGGCAAAGGAAATTTGAGAAATAGTACATACTAATCTGGATACATCTAATAATAGTATATACATTATTAGTATATATAGGATTAAAAGGGAAAAAATATTTTTAACTTTAATTGACAACTATAGTGAAATAGCCTAAGAATATCTCATTAAATAAAAGATCAAGTCTATGATTGTTTTGTGTCATGTATAAATAAAGTTGAAAGTATTACCAGAAAAAAAAATTAAGGTGTGACAACGGAAAGGAATATATAAATCAGAGAATTTTAGATTTAGTAAAAGAAAAAGGAATATTTCTAGATGCATGTCCACCGTATGTGCACTAATTAAATGGTACTGTAGAAAGATATAAGAGAAGCATTATGAAAATTGCTTGATGTTTGTTGTTTGAAGCTAGAATAGATAAAAGATTTTAGCCGGAAGTTGTATGTGTGCAGCATATTTAAATAACAGGACACTTTCAAATATTGCTGATTTTTAAACTCCTTTTGAGTTATTCTTTAGTGTAAAACCTAATGTTAAACATTTGAAAATGTATAGAAGCAGAGTATTTCTACGTGTACCTGAACAATGAAGAAGGTCAAAATGGGATAGCAAAGCAGATTTAGGAATCCTTGTAAGTTCTGAGATCGTAGGATACACAGTTTTGATAAACAATGGGATTATCGTAGCTAGACATGTTGATGTAATTAAAAATGATGAATATTGTATTGAATTAAAGGATAACGATGAAGACGAATTAGAAAATAAAAATGAAATTGTACATGACAAATCCGAGTTAGGCGGAGAATATAAAGATACTGAGTATGAAAACGACAATGATGTTATACTGAGAGAAAAAATGAATGTCAAAATAAAAAAGAGAACAATGTTATTAACAGTATACTGAAAATTATTGTTAGGCGTCCAGAAAGATATGATGATAATTATGTGTATAATACTATTTATGTTAATTATTGTAGTGCAGAAAATCCAAAAAGTTTTGATGAAGCTATGGAAAGTTTTGAATTCATCAATCAGAAAAATGCGACGAAAATAGAAATTGATTGGTTAAATAAAAGTAAGGCTCGGGTATTAGTAGATAAGCCAAAAGATAAAAAAGTTTTAGAAGTAAAATGTGTTTATTCAAAAAAAGATGGAAATAAATTAAAAGCAAGATTCATAGTTAGAGCGTTTTGACAAATGGAAATTTTTGATAATATTTATTCGTCTGTAGCTAAGATGCAAGCTTTAAAAATTTTATCTTATTGTTTTTATAAAGGTTTGATTGTTAATCAGATAAATGTTGAAACTGTGATTTTAATTGGAAAAGTTAAATCAGAGGTACATCCCAAATAACCGCAAAGTTTTGACAATAATTCTAACAAGGTATGCAAATTTTAAAAAGTATTGTATGGCTTAAGAAAAAGCCCTAGAGCTTGGTTTCAATGTTTTAATGGATTTATAAAAACTTAAAATTTGAAAATAGTAGAGTAAACAATTGATTGTATTCTTTAAGCAAGAGAAAAGATAAAGCAAGCACTATTTTATGAGTTGATGATCCATTAATTTGTTGTAACAGTCACAAGACTATTGATGTGGTTTAGGGAAAATTGTCACAAAAATTTTGCATGAAGGATTTGGGAAAAGTAAGAAATTACTTGAGAATAAATATTTATAATAATGTGAAGCAAAATGTAATGTTTTTGAGTCAGAAAAGTTACATTTAAATCTTTGGCAAATAAGTACTAACTAGAAAATGCTAAATCATATAATACACCACTAGAAATTAATTTAGAACAAGAACAAGCAAAAAAACTTTGAAAGGATTTGAAGTGTAGAAATCTAATTGGTAAACTTTTGTATATTAGCTCAAGAACGAGACCTGATATAAGTTAAATCGTTAATTATTTAAGCCAATTTAAAAATTGTTATCGTGAAACACATTATAAGTATGTGAGGTGGATTTCTAAAATATGTATACCAAACTAGAGATTCAAACCTAATGTACAAAAAAAATAATAATGCAGATATAGTAGATTGTTTTGCTGATTCAGAACAGCCAGGTGACAGACTTGAAAGAAAATTCAAATCAGGCTATATAATAAGATTTTTAGGTAATGTGGTTCTTCGGAAAATGCAGAAACAAAATAGTGTAACGAACTCTTTAACTTTAGCTGAGTATGTTGCTTTGTCGGAGGATTTAAGCAGGCTCCATCACAGAATGTACAAAAAGGTCAGGTCGTGCTTAATCCAATGGTATCCTCATTTTGATGAGTTGGCGATCAAAATCCGGAGATGATTCAATACAAAGTCTACACTTTTCAAGCTCGCTTAACACAGCCTCTTATGGCCAAAAGCCTGAAGCACACTTTTGATGATCGATTGAACTTCTAAAATGTAATGTATAAGAAAAACAAATATACGTACCGTAACCCTGACATTTTCATCTTTAAGAAATCGGGTGACTTTATAGGCGTTGGTGATAAAAAAATGGATAAAATAGCTAAAATACTATTTTGGTCTACAGTTACGTTCTGTGAGTGCAGTGACGAACACTGCCGGCCATATCGGTCTAGGTAGTGTGCGCAATAAAAAGAATTTAAATTTGTAAAATAACATGAAAATTAAAAAAATGATTTTTTGAATACATTTGTTTGTTACGTAATAACGCAGTAAATTACGGCACTCGTTAAGATTTGATTATTCGACAGCTGACTGCAGAAATGTATAGTATGCTATATATTGCAGCAGGTGGATTCAGTTGAAAATAAAATAAACTTCATTACCAACATACTACTAGCATAAAAGAAAGCTTTCGTCTAGTGACACCGCATCGATCGTCACTGATTTGACTACCGCAGTAGGCGATGTTCAGGATAAAGCCTTCTTAAGTAAATTAAAGTTAATAAGAGATTTGGTAGATATTTTTAATTCAAAGTTGAACGAACTGATAAAAATTTATAAAGACAATTCAGGATCCCTTAGCGTTTTGAAATATAAAAATTTTACAAAAATTCGAAGTACATTAAGAAGCATGATCATTATATTCATAAGACCTACTTGAAAGAAATTATTAATGTAGTGAAAGTAGAATTAGTAATGTTGCAGATATTTTTACGAAAACTTGGAAGGTTAAAATTTGAAAAGCTTAGAAGTATGTTCAATTTAGTTAAATGAATAAGTTGTATATTGTATAACTGTTAGGAGATGAGTTGACTACATTGTACATTTAGACCAACGTTTATATAAGTATATGTATGAGAGATGAACAAGGGCCACCATCTCTGGCTAATAACAAGTGTTTGATACATGCGGACACTTGGCACTCAAACGTGGATGCAGTAGAGATCTTGTCTGTCCGTCGAAGCATGCGGTCATGCATGCAAGCAGCCGTTTATCATTGGCTGTATTGCTTATCGTTGTTATAATCATGTTCTTTTTTCATTAAAACTTATCAACTATTACAAGGCAAGTTTACTCATTTTCTGAACCATGGAATAAATTTCTTATCATATTAACAATAATATATAGCTTTGCGTCTATGCACCCTTCCTAGTTTTGCATCACAGGATAGAAGAACAGGATATATATGAAGATAGTAGATAAGAGTTTAGGGCAGTTGGTCAAGAGAGTTCAGAGAAGTCTGTCGAGAGAGTTAATTGTAACAAGTCAGTTGACAGTACACTCTGCTACTACACAATGCTGAATATAAAACATTTTAATTATCTTGCTTGCACCCTAAACCACTGTTTTCCCATGTCACAGTTTGGTGCTAAGAGTATGGTTGACTTTTGTCGCGAAATAAAAAATTTTTTTTTCGCTTGTTATGCGTTATTGTTTGAGAATTTAAAGTGACTCTCAGGAAGCAATTATAGTGCAGTGACGCAAGCATACAACATTAGACAAATTGTATAGTAAACGAGGGATGATTATCTCAACAAAATTACTGACATATCATTAAAAGGTCCAGTAGACGCAGAGAAGTCTATAAAAATTGTTTAAAGTATACTACTTTATCGCAATCAAGGCCTGCTACCGAAAGAAGAGTCACTATCACGAATATGCATATTGTGGTCACACTAGTTTTCTCTATTTTATCTCTGGATATAAAGTAGTAAGTGTTTTAATAATTGTTATCTTGTTATATGATTATTTTTACCTGTGGGCTTCTTATTTCTCTAATAGAAAATTTTTATTTTAACCAATATTATAGAGAGACATGTTGATAAATTAGCGTGTAATTTTTTCAAATTAGTTTGCGTTATTTTAAATACGCATATATTTTCAAATATTAATATAATAATCTTAACGTTTTACGGGGTAATACGTAAAATGATAAATTGGAACTCACAATGCTATAAAAAAAAAGATTAACAAATACATATAAATGCTCATAATCTAAAACGAAAGGTCCCAGCAAGGAACAGTGCAAGTTAACACGATAATAAATTATGCTAGCACGCTTTCCCAACCTCGACGATAATCTGAGGTAATGTCGACTATTTTAGAATGTGATACTAAATCATATGCAATTGAGATAAAAGCAAATAAAAAGATACGAAATCTCATGCGGAAAGTGGTTGAAGATATAAAACCATAAATTTTGTTTGAAGACAAAAATTGGAGCTCAAAAACGGATGATGCAACGAATGAAGCTGCTGTATTAGTTATTATAATCTTGGGGTGAGGGTTAACAGGTTTAATTTAACAAAAGAAAGCCAATGAACTGTTTTGTATAAATTTTAAGTGAACCAAAGCGGTTAACCTGTGTATAGTTTGTTTAAAATAAATACTTACTGCACATAGCTTTTTTATCTAATCTATTAGTTTGATAATTACTTAAGTAAGACCCAAACTTTGTAAATTTTATTTTTCTAAAACTAGAGGATAAGTTTTAACACGTATAAGGTCATATAATAGCAACTAACAAAGAAATACAACGTATTTGATGGGAAAATATGTAAAAAACCTTTTTTATTATTTGTAGAATAAAATATCAATGAAAAGTAAACGAATAATTAAATACTGAGCACATGTATGAACTCATGCCCAGATAAATGTTCTCATGTGTATGTAACGGAAGTCAACGGTGGTGATCGCACGAAGACGTACGCCGATACATAGAATGAATTATTTTGAGCAAAAGACACATGAAATAAATAAGGAAGCAATTAACAAGATATGCAAGTAAAATATGTAAATGTGATGATAACTCATTGAATTGAGCAGCTGAATGAATACATACCATGGATTTTACCTGTATACGCAAAGGCCTGTATTCAGTCGCGTGGACTTTTGTCTCGCTAACTACCACAAAAATGTCTCTGATGAGCTGATTTTAAATTAAAGGGACTAATGTCTCTTTACTTAAGACGTACGATGAATACCTCAACTAACGACCCTGATAAGCATAACACGAAGTAAGGAAACTGTTGTTCTTTAACCAGTTATGTAGGCTGAATCCCTCAGTTGCGTCTAATTAAACAAAAAATATATTAGTTTCATAAGTAATGGAATACTGAGCACATGTATTTACTCACGTCCAGATAAATGATCGCATGTGTGTGTAACGAAAGTCAATGGTGGTAATCGCACGACAACGTTAGCCGATGCACGTGCACTTGTTTTAACGATCGCGGATTTGTTTGTGCTTCCACGTCAGATATACAAGGAGTATTTGTGTGTCCTGGTCTATTTCTATATATGACGTTATTGGAATACACACCACGTTGCCAAGTAAGACGTTCTTCTATGAATTTGCCTCAGCTATATCTAAGCTTATGTTGTACGGTTCAACTCTTAATTACGGACCGTAAAGCACATTACACTAGTCAATCACTGCGAAATTAACCAATATTGGCACCATATACATATTCACAATCGTAAATGTTCCCGCACTTAAAGAAATTTAATTCACTAAGGACAACAGCGTAAGCTTGCACTGTTATTTTTTTAACACGTTTTGATTATAAGCTTCAACGAAACACCGAGATTCTCGTGATTAAATGCCTACGCGTATTCGTCTGAGCTCGTCGAATTGACTTACTTACATAGAGTAAGCAGATAAAAAGATAAACTAAGAAGTAAGATTAACTAGAAAATGAGAAGTAGTTCTTATACGTTAAGCACTGTTGAGTTTAATATCATGATCGATTACGAAATCATAACTTTTTCTCTACGACTGCGAGGCAGGTAATTCTTTAAGTTGAACAACAATCCATTTATTTTTACCATTGATTTTATTAGTACCTAAGAAGTATAAGGATCTTCAGAAATAATGTAATTTAGGGATCGTAGCTGAGTGACTAATAAATAAAAATTTCAGATGAGGGCATACTTCTACTTTTGTGATTGCGTTCTTCTACGAAATTCCTCTCGTTAAATTCAAGGTCCCTTGAAAAATTATTTTCATACTTTGAATGATTCTTTATTTTAAAAAGCTATTTATGCATCACCAACTTATTCCTTATACTTTCCAGTGAATTACTTAGTAGTCGATCCATGGTAGTATTAAATTCCCATGCATATCTTCTGATGCCCGTCTGATGCTTTCCTTTATAATCTCGGAGCAGCATGTCTAGCTTAACTTTTCTTTGGAAATTATTTATAGAGTTGATGATTATTGCTTCAATTTATTCGTTCATTTCAGTGCCTTTGTCTGAACTTTCTTTTGCTTAAGTGAGCTGTTGAGACTCACTAATTTTTTCATGTACCTTTTTGATAAGAATTTCACTCTGCACTCTTTCCTTCGGTGGTTGTTGGCCTGATTAACCATACTTAGTACAGTTGGCTGTTACTTGCTATTCTCTTGAAGCACA
This sequence comes from Copidosoma floridanum, assembly GCF_000648655.2. The sequence goes on along the minus strand of NW_019384288.1, from coordinate 807,172 downwards.
TGTTGCGCGTAGGCCTAGGCCTTCCAGTCACTCTCTTTTCACTTTTACTCTCCTTTTCGCTTAATATACCTGCAGCTGCATTCGTAATCTTTTCAGTTCCTATTGTCTCAAGGATTGTCTCTTCTTTTCTGGCCACTTCTGCAGCCTAACTTGCCTGTGCTCGCTGATGATGCCAACGCATATCTTTTAGCTTTATTTTCACGATATCTTACCTTGCAGTGTTTGTCTCCTCCTTATATTTTTCATTTGATGGGCTGGTTTTAGCTAGCTGAAATTTCCAACGTTTTGCTGGCTCAGATTTTCCATTCACAGCTGCTGGTATGTCACAGTTCGCTATAATAATTTCCTAATTCACGTCCTAATAACAGACTTTCTATTTGCGGCAATATTTAAAAATTTGGTAGGTGACTATGCAACATGTCTAATTATCCTTCCATGTTCTCCATCCCTTTGGCACAATCTCATTTTTCTTGTTTGCTGGTGTGATTGTTTATTTTATTCCATGTTGCATTCAGTCATCCATTCGTATATAGGCTAATCCATCGTTTATCAGGGCTTGTGAAATAATTTTGTCTGTTGCTTTTTATCTTAAAATTACTAACTGTAGTATTTTTCCTAAGTTGACCTTGTATTCTTACTGTTTTACTTATTTTGCTCAATCGTTTGTTTATTTTTACTTTTTTCTCAGACTCTCAGTCTCCTTCACTATCATCTTGGCCGTCTACTCTTGTTCTACGTTTTATTCCATTCATCAAAATATTGCTTTTTCTTCCGTACTTTCTTTATCTGAATTTTCTGAATCCAAGTCGATCATTTTCTCTTTTTTGGAATTCGTCTGAATAAAATGTATATGGGTCGCTTGTGTCTGAAAGATGTGTGCTGGAGATCCATCGCTATCGGCCAGTCCTTCTTCCTCCTGTTTCTCCCCCAGCTGATACAATCCTTGACGTGATCGTTTGGTGTTTATTTCTCACTCCCCCAATACTGGATTTTGAGAGAGTGCGCCTGGCGCTTTGCTTAAAATGCCTAATCGATAGACGATGTCAAACTCATAGCCTCGTAATTCTGCCTTTAGCCTGTTAAGCCATACACTCGTTTCAGGAAATCTTGTTTAATTGGCATCATCTTCGTGTTCTTTGATTTGGAAAAACTCTGGCTTCAAGTTAACAACTTTATATAATGTTTTAATACCAGATGTTTAAATGTATCACTCTGAAAGAAAAGTGGGTGGTAGCTGCCTATTGTTATTTTATTTAACTGCCTAAAATCTGTCATAACGCACCAGCGTTTCTTAGCGTTTGGTCCAGTGTGTTTTGGCACGATCCACATGTTTCAACTATACGGTGACTCAGATGGCTCTATTATGCTTTGTTCAAGCAGCTCGTTCATCTCTTGTATCATCTGCTCCCTTATGGCCATAGAATATCTGTATCTCTTTAGTGTTATTGGTTTTGGCTTTAATGTTCTTGTCCTATATTTTGAAAAGTTTGTTGCTTATAAAGCTCTCCTTCCAGCTCAAGCACATAAAAGTTAGATTCTATCAGCTCTCGCACATGCTTTTTTTCTTCCTCGTTAAAACTCGATACATCAAAAATGTCAATTCTCATGAAAAAGCAAGACACATTTAAATTGATATCAGATATCCTCTAAGAATAATAGATACTGTCGTTGTAAATGCAAGAAATTATTTTAAAAAGTCAATTTTAACATTATTATCATTAACATTACTTTACAGTTATTATTATTATTATTATTATAACAACAATAATCATTTACTGTATCATTTTAATGATTGTCATAATTATTACTACTGTTAAAATTATTATTATTATGATCAACATTGTTACTGTTATTATTATTATTACAATTATTATTATTATTACTATTATTGTTATTATTATAATTATTATTCTTATAGAAATTGTCATCACTGCTATTATTAATGCCATTAAAAAAGATGACTATAAATCTAACTCGATATTGTACATCTGCAGTAGTTGTTTATTTGCTACACCTTGCAACGGATCTTTTTTTTTCTTTTTTTTTTAGTGGTTCTTCAGCTAGTTACATAGCGGTGTGATATCAGTAAGAAATAACAAACAAGATCTTTCATAGTCTTTTCAAAATAAGTTTTACGTGTAAGTTCAAAATGTGACTCATTCATTATTTCATTTAGTAATTCTTGTAATACATTTGATGAGAAACCAATAGAAAGAACGAATTTTTCAAGTATATCAGCTCCATAAATTAATAACTTTTGCTATATCCAGAAGCGCGAGCCCCATTAAATAGCGTTGATGCTGTCTCAAAGTTATGATAAGACCACGTGATTCAGAGTGGCAAGTAGAAAACATGTTCACAATGTTGGTAGATAAATATTATATAATTGTTAATGTTTATCAAAATTTTGTATCCTACAAAAAAAATATTTAAGTTATTTGAATACGTCAACGGTAAAGTAAAGCTTTTTAAAGAGGGAAACATAATTTTTAGTTTGAATTATGTTTTACTACATGGTCGTTATAAAAACTCTTGAATAGAAATGGATAAATACTTTGCTCTGTATTTGCAATCATTTTTTTTAATAGTTCTCTTTAAAATTGTTGATATTGAAAATAATAATCATAAGAAAGAAATAAATTCAATTTACAGTTGTAAGGCAGGGAATCCTGGTTCTTGTAAACATATTGCAAAATGGTGGGTGCATGATTATTTTTAAACAGGTAAGTATTTAAAGTTAATAGGCTACTGTATACTTAATATTTAAAAAAAAAACGAACAATACTATACAGCAATTGAGTTGCATAGATTTAAAGAAGTAGTGCTGTTATATCAGACAAAAAGGTAACGATGCATTTATGTTGGATCACCATTTAAGAAACTTTGTCATGGGGCCTAAACGGACATAAAATATGACATATCTTCCCCAGTAATAAGGTCAATATTTAAAATATATAGCACCACATACGTGGAGAGAAAGTTTTTATATTAAATTTTTATTTTATTTTAAAAACAGTACACTGTAGTAGTAGTAAACTGCAGTGCATGGAAACTGGTGGTAGTGTAACACTACTGTGGTTCTGCATTGTTTGGTGTAACTTTGAGATCTGCATCAGCGCCATCTAATGGGACTCGTACTTCTGGACAGCGTTGGCTGCGATGGTCAAAAGTTTGCTGCCAACCGCAACCTTCAGAGCGCTTCTTTATCAGCGCCACCGCCAGCCAAGCTGTGAACTATGGCTGATGTATACATATGATGTATATATATACCAGCGCCTATCACCCGATGACTCGGGACTCGGGACTCGGGACCCCGGGCGCTTACTGACTACTCTATAGATTAATAAAATGTTAATTAATAACCCAAGCGCCTATTACATAATGACCCAGGGCTCTTACTGGCCACTAAAATAACTAATAAAATCTTAAATTATACAAGTGCCTATGATCTGATGACTCAGGATGCTTACTGGCAACTCTGATAAGTAGTAAGATCCTAAATGATGACATAAGCGCTTATCACCCGAGGCACTTATTAACCACTCTGTAAATTAATAAAATGTTAATTAATAACACAAGCTTCTATCACCCAATGACCCCAGACGCTTACTGGCCACTCTATAGATTAATAAAACGTTCATTAATAACATAAGTGCCTTTCACTTGATGACCTGTGGCGCTTACTGGCCACTTTGTTGATAAAAAACGCTAATGTATAACACAAGCGCCTACTATTCGATATCCGGGGGCTCTATTTACAATTAAAGAAAAAAAAAATGATTCTAGACGAGTATATAGTTGAACAAAATAAATAATAAAGTACTAACAAACACGAAAGCTCTCATTGGTTTATCATATAGAGAGATATTTAAAAGGGCGATAGTCAGTTTTTTACTAATAACATTAATTATTAGAAACGCAATGACTCATGATGCAACGTATAATAACGATAAAGAAATCTTAAAGAGATTTTAAAATTTATTATTCATTAATTGATAGGCCTTAATAATACTAAAACAATTTTGTGGTACGTCCTTAAAAACACTTTTTCTTTGTACTAAAATATATAGAAATGTAGAGTCCAAAAGGTTCTATTTAATAGGATTGCGATGTCCTCAAATTAATATTTCAATCAATTGTAAAATTTGACAACGATCCATGGTAATAGACGCTCGTGTTACTGGGTGATAGGTGCTTGTGTTATTATTTAAAGTTGTACTATTTATTAGAGTTGTCAGTAAGCACCCCGAGTGATCGGGTCATAGGCACTTGTATAATTTAAGATTTAATTAGTTATTTTAGTGGCCAGTAAGTGCCCTGGGTCACTTAGTGATAGGTCCTTGGGTTATTAATTAATCTTTTGTTAATTTATAGTGTGGCCAGTAAGCACCTTGGGTCTCTGGGTGATAGGCATTAGTGTTATGAGTTAACATTTTATTATTTTTTAATGTGTCCTGTAAGCGCCCCGGGTCACTTGGTGACAGGCCCTTGGGATATCAATTAACGTTTTATTAATTCATAGTGTGGCCAGTAAGCACCTTGGATCTCTGGGTTATAGGCATTAGTGTTATAGTTAACATTTTATTATTTTTTAATGTGTCCAGTAAGCGCCCCGGGTCACTTGGTGATAGGCACTTATGTTATTGATTAACATCTTATTAATTTATAGAGTGGCCAGTAAGCGCCCCAGGTCCCAACTCATCGGGTAATAGGCGTAGGTATATATATACATTCATCTTCATATGTATACATCAGCGATAGTTCACAGCTTGGCTGGCGGTGGCGCTGATAAAGAAGCGCTCGGAAGGTTGCGGTTGGCATCGCGGCCAACGCTGCTTCTGGATATCCGGATTTGTTGTATCTTTAGCGTACCTTTTGAACTTGGTAATATCAATTAATGTTCTTAGTGCTACTTCTTAAAAAATTATATATAGTATTTTTAACATACCCTTACTAAAGCCAGTTATTTTTAATACTCTGGCACAGTTTCGAGTAATTCCCTTGCACAGTTATCATACTTTGTTATTTCACTGCCTTGCTTGACGACATTTACAATGATTCAAACATGTTTTTTTTAAATTGTTTTCATATTTTGCTTGAACTTACTCAGCATCTGTTTATCACAAGGATCTCTAGCATATCATTTCTTGAAACCTAAACTTTCTAATCGTGAAGAACACCCTCTTCATACCTTATCCATTGGCGCAAAGCAGATATTTTTAGATCCAAAATCGTACGATGGATTACTTTTGAGCGTACAAAACTAAGTTTATTCATATATTTTGGTGTGCATTTGTAGACTAGGCATGTGCTAGCAGATGGTGTATTTGTTAAGAACCGGCTAATTACTTTCGATTTCGTCACTTGAGCCAATTTTAATGGTACGGTCTGAAATGATTTGTAGACGATGATCGTATGTTTTCCTACATAGAAACATTATGTTCCATTGTTTAAAAAAGCTTTTATTTGTAGTGAAACAAGAGCCATAACAAATGAATATTTGTCTGATAAACTTGGATAGAAAAAACTTTGTTTCCACTCATGAAAACCATGACCATCTCATTTCAAAATAAGTATCATTTCATTAATAAGTTTTTCCGACAAATCAGATCTAGAAGCTAAATTAGTCACTTAGCTGTATGACTAATCTAATGCTGTTATTCTATTAAAGCCCTTGTCTCACTAAGACTTAATAATTTGTTTAATGGATAACATTTTTTTTTGCTTCTAAGATCATCAAATAATTAGACAATATATTAAGGATTTTTTCCTTACACTTTTAACATATAATATCATAACCATGTTTTGATAAATGAGCATTAAAAATGAGAGCTAAGACTTTATCATTGGTAAACTGAACTAGCACTCAAACAATAGACTTAGTTTTAGAATAAGTTATACCGATAGAATATTCTTAATGCAGTAGGCCAAATTATTTTTCCAGCTGTCTTTAGTGCTTCCAAAAGAGTATGTTACATTTCTTCATTTATAAACAATTAGTTCAGTTCTGCAGTTTTTTCTCTTTTTTAAAAAGATTTGTGAAACTTTACTTTTGTTTGCATCCAGATTGCAATTCTGGTTTAGGTGTAATCAAAGTGATTTTAATTAAGTTCTTCTTTGTTTTTTTGTTGGAAAAAGTAATTTTTTTTATGTATAAGTATTTTCGAAACTTTTCATAAAAGGTTTGTAGAAAGTATTTGTTCATTCTGGAAGTCATTGCATCAGCAAAACTGTTATCAATGTCGTATGCGTAAGCAAGACTTCTAACTTCGCAATTTTTTATAGAAAACTTAGAAAGAATTTTATAAAGCTCTCGCTTCTTCCCAAAACATTTAGTATTCTACTCGTTTATTATTCCACCTTATTGAAAAAAACCTGAAGAAGTCTTTATTCAGTTCTTTGAGTTTGTTTACTTCTAATACCACTACTGTAAAATTTGTGAGTACTGGAAAAGAAAAATAACTTCGTATTTATTGTGAAAAAGTCTTTACTGTGAGAAAATAAATTAGCTTAATTGAGAAAATACGTATAATCAGTATTAAAAAATATTCTTGAGATTATGTAAGTGGTGTACCTTAAAAATCTTTAAAACTGATAATAATGACCAAGTAACGCAATGTAACAATTAAAAAAAAAAATTTGCTACCTTATAATAGTAATTTACAATTTTGCTTTCAACGTTCTGCCGACTAGGAAGCACACAAAGTTTAAACAAAAATTATTAACAGGTTCAGGATTATGAAAAGAAAAAAAGTGTCTAATGCGTTCTTTCGATAAATAAACAGTGGTGAGAATGTCTACAAGCGTGGTGTCAGTTTAGGTAAATGATTGTTGAAAATTACAAAATTTTTTATTAAATAACAGATTTTAATAACTTTTGTCAATTTTTTGATAGAATGATGAAAACAACAATCAATGTACCTGCGCGGTCATGTTAAATATATTCAATTGAGAAGGCTTAGCACATTATGTTTAAAACACTACATATTTAAAAGCTAACTTAACAATGTGTTACAATTTAATGATATAAAGATACTGTTACTTATATAATCTCCTCACAAATTTTCTACAGTAACCCTATTTAAATTTGTTGAAGGAACAAATTCAGCTATGTATATTTAAAATCATCTTAAAAGCAAAAAAAAATTACAGTATATTATGAGCGTTATCGAAATGTGAAAATGTTTATATTGAAATAAGGTACAACTTTATTTGAGGTAATCGTAATTTTCCAAATTTTTCTCTACCGTATTGGAACCACCATTTTTAATTTAAAAATTTTAAAAACAGATTTGTATTAAGTGGCTCCAACTATTATTGTATAATGTCCATCGTTCTTTTATTCCGCGAAGAGTTATTATCTTAATAAAACAAATTAGGGTAATTGACAAGATGACTCAGTTTCCTAGTTTTAAGGACAGGTGTAATTTTTTCAGAACATATATTTAAAAATCCACAGTGGTAAATTTTTTCTAAGTTTTTTTGGCGTTATTATTTGTAAAATTTGTTTCAATGTGTTAACTTCTTCCACGTGTAGACTATTTTGTCCACAAAAGTCCAGTTTTAAGCCACTGTGCACCCCCTACTATCTATTGCCACTCTACGATCGCCCCACGAAATCAGGACTTGTATCTTTCAAAATCTCTTATACTTTTTTATTTTTCTACGATTCAATAAAAAATTGGCCACTAAGATTTTTTAACAAAGACGACTACATAACTCTTAAGATAAGCAACTACATTTCTCCAAACTTAACCATCATTATAATGTCAGAATAAAAAGACATACAGTACATTGAATTTTTATTAAACCTTTATTGATTTTATAAGTAACGTATTTTTAGTAGATTTTCACGACACTCAGGAGTCACTACTTCAGTGCATTCTAAGCTTTGTCTCGCAAAACTCTTCGCTATCTTAAGAAAAAAATTCATTCAAAGCTGTTCTATTGACTTAAGAGCTTACTATGGTAGTCGTAACGCTTACATTAAAATTAAAAATTTTACTCTACTAATACTGACAACTTTAAAGACTATATATTTTTTCTCTTGAAAAAGCATTCTAAGCTGCTGTAATTTAACTACTTTATAAAGTTAACCAAAATTTATATTCAAGAAAATAAAATGATATATAGAAGTACCTATATAAATATACAGGGTGTTCTGATTTTAAGCCCGGAAAACTATACCACAAGATAAAGCTCATCAAAAGCTCTCGAAAAGCTTTTTACAAAATTTGGATTCGATGGATAATTAACGAGATATTGTTGATTTAATAATCGATCAATTCCTCCAATCACAGAGCACTTAGCCTCAGGAGGCGGGGCCTAAGCATT
>NW_019384288.1:730544-774707 GCF_000648655.2 Copidosoma floridanum | reverse complement strand
TACTTGCATTACAAGGCTTGATGATCACTGATTCAATAAAGAAACTGGAAAAAAAAGTATTTTGCATAATTAAAAATTATTTTTTGTTGAAAGGAGTTAGTATTCAGAGCTCACAGGATGGGCAAATCTCTACTACATTCTATGATAATAGGGCTACGCCTTCTGCGAATTTTGTACGCCAACCCTCAAATGTCAATCGAAAATATTTTTTACAAGCTTTAATACAAATTAAACTGACGTTTATTACTTAGTCTCTTCTTCACTTCATTCGTTTTTAATTTATACTTTATTTTTCTTCTTCCTAATTTTTTTATCCGAGCACAGTAAATAAAATGAATAGATTCTTACAGTGCTAAAGATAAAACTACTTTAAACTGATTGAACTGCATTATCATTAGTTATTTCATAAATAATTACTTACAAATAGTTTCATTATAAGATACTAAAACTCTATTATTCTAAAAACTCCTAAGATTTACAGAAATATCTTTTTCTTTTAAAGGGTGCATAAAATCTTCATATATTTCGAATGTTCATGAATAAAAAATATATTCGCTGTCAAAAGATAAAAAACGCTCACTAAATTAAGCCTTATGCTTAGTCATGATAAAATTCATTCCTACTATGACGTAAACAGTTTATATGATATCCATGCATCACGGTTCAAGTAAATAATTCTTCTTTTGAGCTTATGCAACGAAAAATTTTTTAAAGAACAGTATATTTCTATTAAGTTTTTTCAATATTATTAATTCTTACATTTACTAATAAGTAGAATATTTTAATAATTAGATGCGGAAGAATCTTCGAACCTGTTTTGATTAAACATTAATTTTTTTCTGTTTAGTTCGACAGTACGTGACTCGTTGAAAGTATTTTCTATTAATAAGTTGCTTAATAAACTTTTTTAACCTTTAACCATTTTCTAATATCCTTAATTACATTTAAATCAATAGAAAGTTGATGGATCTAATTAAATAGGATATAACCCTGGCTATATCTTACTAATATATAAAGCAGAAGGGCTAAAACCGTTGTAATCGCTAACCGCGAAAACTACTGAACCGATTTTGTTGAAATTTTGCACACTGATTCATGATACTTCCTAGATGGTTTAAGCATAGTTTTATCATAAAAAATTTGATAACAATAGCAATAAATGAGCTCAAAGTTTTGCAAAAATATGCCAGCTTTCCTCTTTAGTTCAGTAAAATCCGCTAGGTGGCGTCGACATAAAATCGAAGCTACCTGCAACATAATTAAATAAGTGTGGTTATAATAGGCTGGAGCGTCTCCATAGTATTGTAGTCGAGTTTCGGCAACTCAACGAGCTGCATGGAGAATGCTGATGATAGTCTTGCAGCTGGGTATCCCGGTAACGGACGACACTCTTCTCTAAGGGGGAAGGGACCTAGGTGTCCATTTACCCTGAAACTCGACGAGTGCGATCAAAAAAAAAATAAATTCCAACCGATGCCATCTCGTAGCCAGACCACAATCTGGTTCAACTTATCAGAGTTGTGAGGGAGTCCCACCATCCCACCTGGTGCAGTTAGAGAATTTGTGGCTACGAATGCAAGCAAGAAAAAACAGCTCTGAGCTCTGAGGGGCATGGGCAGCCACAACGGCTACCTTCTTGGTCGTCGCGTTCCCAATGCGCTTACCCACATGTTCCCGTCTAACGATGAGCGGTTGGTTATCTGGGGAACGACCCGAGACGAGATATTCTTTGGTCAGCAGCGTACCTTCCTCCATCGCAGTCTCCGTACATCGAGACTCCCAGGGTAAGAATCAAGCAACCGTAGCTAGCTCTTCATCATCAGAAATAAGAATAGCCTGGAAGTTTCACCACTGGCGCTTTTTAGCGCCAGTATAAGTATTTAAATTCCCTACTTAACCATCAATTTCATCGGTTCTTTTTAGGATCCACCTAAGTGTAAACTACCTTGCCAACAAATACATTTTTATTACCATTTCCGAAAGCGATTCGTCGACTAAAAGACTATATATTAACTAAAGACGGGCACTATTAAACCAAGTCAGCCATTTACTAGCAGACGTTACCTGCGGAATTGTTCTTCGCAAGGCTGAAAAACCGGATGACCAACGACCCTATAATACCCTCTCGACTCAAAGCATTCAACCAGGAATCTCTGATCCTCTCCAAAGTCTGCGTTGGGTAAACCTATAACAGCTATGTAGGAAAAAAAACTTGAGCCAACGGGACAGCCTCCACTGGACAAGTATCACTAACCAATCTCCCCATCTAAGATCACCAAAACAACTGAATCTGCAAATAAAAAAGGTGCTTTAGACACCAACGTCTTCGACGTTATACCGGGAGACGTTGGGAAAGAGCACTACAACTAGCCCCAAAGCTTCGGACTTTGTAATTTTTCTCCCAATCAGTCTGGGTCTTCAACAGCAAGCCAGAGAAGATCACCCTGAGGTATCCAGGCAGTCACAATTGCTGTTAACTGCAGTCAAGAAAGAGTTAACTTAAGAAGCTCACCGGTCTTTTTTAGGGCCATCGGACGTCGAACTACCTTGCCAACAAATATATTAGAACTTAACAAAGTTGACAGAAAACAGCCTTTAGGGGTCACAAAAATTTTAAGCATGCCAAAAGTCGCAAGAGGGTGAATTGGAAGAAAAACTTCAAGTGTATCTAATAAATACAATTTTACTTAGGCGTCAAGAAACTGACGCAGAAAATTTATCGAGATTGAAACAGCAGCGTCAAAATCGACAACTAAAGAGTCCATTACGTGAGAGATCAGCTTTTCATTGTACCCTCACAGCAATCTCTGAAATCTTTAAAGATCCTACTTCAGATTTTTTAATGAGTAGAAAATGTATTTGTGTTTTTGTGGCAATAAAAATGTAGGGTTTAAGGTCCAGGACTTTGTTGCTCTGGTAATAAAGTTGTGAGATATGAGAAAAAAAATTTTTTTTTAATATAAATTTTTTGGGGGTTTAAAATCTTAACAGCTTTAAAAAATAGCCGTTTTCGTGAATTACACGGGAGAAACTGTAAATCAACGGCTTCTTATGGCCACCGATTATTTTATGGCATAAAGAACGCACGGTACTTTTCAGCATAATTATTTTTTTGAATTTTTACACCTTATTATTTGACCAAATAAACTATATGGATTCCGAAAAAATATGTTTTTAATAAGAAGATTTTTGTTCTGAGATGTATCAGGAATATGTGTAAAATTTCTAACTGAAAATGTTTCACATTACATGTCAACACACTACGGTGTTTTATTCAGTAAGTCTCGGGCGAAGCCGGGACGGGGGGCTGCTAGATCTAAAATATTTTTATGGTTTGTCTATTAGTTTAAAAATGAGTTTTTGTTATTTTCTTTGCAAATGTAGTTAAACATACAGTGCAGTATTAAAACAGATACAGAAATTTAATTATTAATGTGACAGTTTTATGTTTGCCTTAAACAACTTTTTTGTAAGACAACTATTAGATCATAAATTAAAATACTGATGCGGCTATTTTCTAAGTAAGAACATAAGTGTCGCAAGCACTATTTATAATATTTCATATTATGTGTTCAGGATATCAATTGTTTTTAAGTATCATCTGAGATGTAATTTAAGATTTTTTTTTTTACATACATTACTTGCTGCACAACATTATATATTTTTAAGTCCCAATCTATGGATGACCAATCAAACAATGTGTCTGGTCACAAGTATTTTATAACTTAAATTTAAACTTACTAGTAAATAAGCATTTGGTCAATATTGTTGACATAACTCATTTCTAAAAATGTAAAATATTTTTTTGCTGAAAATTCATTTATTTAACCTGAGGTTGATTTTATATTATATCGAAAAAAAAATTTTTTTGTGTTGGAGTTACTATAGACAAAACTAGATAAGCAAAATGAACTTGTTTACGCTCAATTATCATGAAAACGAAGAACTCAGGAGTGTCATTTTTCGTCATATCTGATTAATTAATAATACTTGCATTACAAGGCTTGATGATCACTGATTCAATAAAGAAACTGGAAAAAAAAGTATTTTGCATAATTAAAAATTATTTTTTGTTGAAAGGAGTTAGTATTCAGAGCTCACAGGATGGGCAAATCTCTACTACATTCTATGATAATAGGGCTACGCCTTCTGCGAATTTTGTACGCCAACCCTCAAATGTCAATCGAAAATATTTTTTACAAGCTTTAATACAAATTAAACTGACGTTTATTACTTAGTCTCTTCTTCACTTCATTCGTTTTTAATTTATACTTTATTTTTCTTCTTCCTAATTTTTTTATCCGAGCACAGTAAATAAAATGAATAGATTCTTACAGTGCTAAAGATAAAACTACTTTAAACTGATTGAACTGCATTATCATTAGTTATTTCATAAATAATTACTTACAAATAGTTTCATTATAAGATACTAAAACTCTATTATTCTAAAAACTCCTAAGATTTACAGAAATATCTTTTTCTTTTAAAGGGTGCATAAAATCTTCATATATTTCGAATGTTCATGAATAAAAAATATATTCGCTGTCAAAAGATAAAAAACGCTCACTAAATTAAGCCTTATGCTTAGTCATGATAAAATTCATTCCTACTATGACGTAAACAGTTTATATGATATCCATGCATCACGGTTCAAGTAAATAATTCTTCTTTTGAGCTTATGCAACGAAAAATTTTTTAAAGAACAGTATATTTCTATTAAGTTTTTTCAATATTATTAATTCTTACATTTACTAATAAGTAGAATATTTTAATAATTAGATGCGGAAGAATCTTCGAACCTGTTTTGATTAAACATTAATTTTTTTCTGTTTAGTTCGACAGTACGTGACTGGAGGTGGGGATAACTTGCCAGGTATGTATTAAAATCAAATTTTTTATTTAACATAAATATTTTGTTATTGAAAATTGTTATATTATGTTTTGTCATTACAAAAGTGTCGCACTATCAGGTAAACGTTGTCAAAGAAGTGAAGAATAACTATGGACATCAAGTTGTGTAACAACATAAACAAATTATTTTTTGCCAATAGTGCACTCGGAATATCTACATACAGCTTGATTTTATCAACTATAATGTTCCTAGATAAGATTTATAGGTTTCGTAAGGTACAACTTTTTACGGCAAGTTGTGTATTAAAGATTAATTTATCGAAAAAGCAAGCGAGTAAGCAAACGCACATATAGATGTGTACAATAACGTCTGGCTTTCTATTATTTACTTATGTGTGGATCATTATATGCGATGTAGTACAAAATCTCCCCTCCATATTGTTCAACTTTCCGGTAACCACTCTGTTAATAAAAGTTTAAAATTAATAGATAAAAGCTGCTGCTGTATTGGGTTGATCTTCTTTTCTCTCTATCTCTTTCTGTTTTCCTTCGTGTCTCTCACACATGTGCAGTAGGCAGCTGCTTATCTGTTCTCTTTTTCTCTTGTGCACTATAAGTACTGCTTCTGAATACGATCAAACATAGTGACGAGCTGTCATCGGGTAATAACTAGCCTTTTATTATTGGGAGTAGCTCTGAGAGCTGCCATCCAAAACTTTGGAATCACGCTACAATGTGTAAAGATAGAAAAGTTGGGGGCACTGACAGTTGCGAGCCTTCTCTCACTGTTATTGAAACTCACTGCTTTATGGAGATAAACCTAAAACAGTGTTAGTAATGCTATGGGGCTGATGCCACCAGCCAAGGTGCGGTTTTGCATTAAGTGCTGTGTGAATTAAAATACCAGTTTTTGCCTGAGATTAATAACTCATATATCCAAGCAAGTGGAATTCAACACTAATTCGAAGATTTTGATGGGGAGTTAAAAAAGTATGTAAAAAGGATGGAAATTTGTCCAAGTACGTTGGAAGGTCTCTTATGAGTGGCTGTATCAACTTCATAGATGATAATAGTACACGATAAAAATTTAGCGTACAAACTTGCTACATTTATTATATTGGGAGGGATGCATTATTATCCAATAAGAGTTCAGCCAAAGATATTCTGGTAACAGTACTGTGACGATGTATCATTTGTAGAGTAGCCTAGTCAGGGATAGTCCAACTGGTGGTATGACTGTCCATGTAGGTATAAATAAAAGTCTTTCCTAATTTTTTGAGTCCGTTGTTCAATAGAACAATAGGGTTTGCTTGACGGTGGTCAACATTTGTTGTCCTGAGTGTAACCCAATATTCAAATAAATCTTTGAGAATAATCCCACCGTATTAAAAACTAACCAATGATTTAAGTTATTTGTGATACCTCTGTTAAACCTAACAGAAAGGCTTTGAGCAGTTAGCTGAAGAGATCTCTGAAGATAAGTGTGAAGTGTCCTTCTTTTGAGTTTTTAGAATATTGGCCCGCAAGATTGAGAGCTATGATTTTTTATAGCTCACTTGCCTCAAGAAGCTTTATGGTACCATGTAGAAGAGTGATATTGCTAATACTAAATTTGCGATCTGTTGTGTTAGTGTACTTTCTTTTTGACATGTACCCCAACAACAATTGGGGACAAAAAATGCGGGTCATAGTATTATAATGATTTCACAACTAATACAGATTGCCAGTTGAGTCCGTGCTATTGAGATAAGTACGGTTAGCGATCAACCATCTCTGGGGGTGTAAATTGGGATATCAGTAGAGATTGAGCAAGTGCCTCTGGCTAGACAAGACTGTTCTG
This sequence comes from Copidosoma floridanum, assembly GCF_000648655.2. The sequence goes on along the minus strand of NW_019384288.1, from coordinate 768,016 downwards.
TCTGCCTGTACAGTCCCTTCTACATGTGAGTGGAGCCCCAGTAAAGTTGCTAGTTGATGGGGTAACTGTAAACGTAGTCCTGTTCAGTGACACATAATTGGCCAGCTAGATGGTATTGTTGTTGATGTTGATGTTTAATTACGGTGGTAGTATTCATTAACTGTCTGCTTCCTTGGGTGAAAGATGTTATGCGCCAACAGCAGTTAAGCACCAGATAGTGGTAGTGTTACTTACGGTTACTAAAAAGGCTGATACCTGCTTCTGTTTCGTTCAAGGCCTCCTTGCCAGATGTGAAAGCCTGCAATGTGATTCGTGTTCACGAGCTTTGATGTTGATTTTGTAAAACTGATTGTCAGACGTTGTGACTGCAGGCCTCGCAGATAAGTTGTCCTAGTGGCTGCTTGTGTGTCTCCTACATAAGCTTTCTCAGCAACTTCTTAAAGCTAAAAAACTATGTATCTTGCATTTTTCTTCTTTGATTATTTTATTTTCAGTGCTTCTTCCTTAGTTCTGTAATTTGTGTAAGTATGTATTAAGCTCTTTTAAGTGCTTTTTCCAGCTTCAAAGTTTTTGTTGATTGCGGGTGAGGGATTTGCTAGCCAGTAATACTGGTAGACTCAGTTATTTATCAGTCCCACTCTAGAGAAGAAGCGAGTTCTTTCAAGATCACTCCACGTCAAGCGCTAAACTTCTGAAAGACGGCCTTTGAGGTGGGAAGCTTTAAATACAGTGGGTAAGGCTTCAGTTGTCTTTAAGAGTATGCAGTTAATTGCCCAATTAACGATGACAGAACTAAACTGATGGCTCTGTAACTGAGATTATTGGTGTATTTGCTGGGATCTTAGTCTTTAACAAAGATGGTATGAAACTAATACCTTGGACCATAAGATCTTTATAAATGAAGAAATTCTTCGCACACATGAAAAAAATTTCTTTATGAAAGAATTTTTTTTAAGTAAAAAAAGAATTTTACAGAATGTTATTCCAAAATCGTCTTGAAGATTTCAAAAACCTTTGTAATATAATAAAGTTAGGTAAGAAACTTACACTGTTCCGAAAAACACGGATGTTATTTGCCAACTACCGTATCGTTACAGTCTGACTATTAATGCCAAAAAACAGAAAAACAGCTTCAATAAATAATTTTTAAGAAAGTATCCCCCTTATGTATAATACGGTCAAGATTCTCATTATATTTGAAATCTAGGTCAATAATTGTAAGACAAAGTTCCAGTTAAAATTTCAAGATTGTTCACAGCTTTGAAAGCCAATTATTAAAGAGAATGTATCTTCCAGTTTAACATGGCATCTAACGAGAGTACACATTTTTTGCCTCTTCATCTGTTAATATCTCAATAATCAACGTCAAGATTGAGGTCATATTATTTTATAAGAAGAAGAATATATCTAACGATCACATAACGGTTGCTTAAACAATCATTCAGTGGATATCAAATTATTAATAAATAAAAAAACAAGCAAAAATCTAGGTTAAAACTTATATTTACATATATTCAACGCATTAAAAACCATGCTGGTACTATAATTTTTTACAGCAAATCTAGTAAATAAAGGGGATAGTGAATAAACCAGATAATCTCTTAAGTATGAAAGAAAAACTGTGGTGGATTCCTTCGTTGTAAAACATATTAATAATAACTGTCAGCTTGTGTGCAGAAACTGTAAGTCTCAGTGTTAGATAATAAAAATATATAAGAAGTTCATTTTTTATAAATTTCTTCACATTATTATGACCTAAAACGGTATAAAGAAATAAAAAACATTCAGAGCTATTAAAACACCTGTTACTAGGCTACTTTAACATTTGAGTAATAATTTATCACTTATGATATAAAATCTGTTAATTCAGTTGTAAGTTATGTTCTCTACATTTACATTAATAACAGCTCAAGCCTTGTATCTGTCTTGTTTGAGATTCGTGAGTGACTGTTTTATTGCTTGTAAATATACCTTGTAACCTTAGATCTTATTGTATTTTTATCGTTGCTGCTTGATTACGTCAATTAATTTAGTACAGTTAAGCTATTGACTGATACAGTTGGCTTTATTTTATCTTATGCATGTATTAATGATAGCTATTGGCACACTTAAGGTGAGGCCAATATTTACAAATACGAGATCTAAGAATTTTTTAGTTTCACCCATATGTGTGGTGTGTACATAATTTTACACTCCATTCGCTATGCGCCTATGTCAGGTGGCACCGTCGAGTGAGAGAAATTATCCCTCACTAATATTGCCAGAATGCGTGGAGCCTTATAGTAAAATTCTTTAATAAATTTAAAAAATGGTTATTTAGAGTGAATTGACTACAAGAATCAGTGATTTGAGTGTGTATTATGTTAGTATACAGTAATAAATTTTGTTTGGTGTTATTACGTGTACTACAAGATTGGAAAAAATAAGAACATTGATTACGGCTATAATAACAAAGCATGTTTAAGTGCATTAACATGCTTACACTTGTGTACAGGCGAAAGAACACAATAAGTAATCCACGGAAACGTAATATAAATGTGTGAAAGTCAACTTAACCTGTCATTAGTATTTACTTTTATTAAGCACTGTGTTATGAGAAATAGGTAAATGTAAGCAGTACTTGTGTTTATCGAGCTCCACACTAGTGCAAGCATGTCAATGCACTAATGTTACTGTTGTTACTGTGTTATTGCAGTTGCAATTCATGTTTTTATTGTTTCCGATCTTGTAGTACACATGACAACACCAAACTAAATTTATTACTGTACACTGGCGGAATACAGACACAAATCACTGATTCATTTGGTCATTTCACTCTTAGTAACTTTTTTAAAATTTTAAGATTTCAGCTGAGTGAGGAGGGGGGGGGGTAAAGATATAAATTGCCCTCGTAATTGCAAATGATATCTACATTCACGTTAAAATTTCAGCCTGTTTAATAATATTTACAAAATCGGAACGGTAGGTTAACAAGGAAATTTTAATTTTTATGATAGCGTCTATTTAAAATTTGTGTTTGCCAGAATCTCTTTTGATTTGGAAGTATTTCTTAAATTTTGTATTCACACAAGACTTTGATACTTTACTTTGCTAGTACTTATAATATCTCAGACAATCAAGTCCCAAAGCAGTACATTACATTATTTAGCGTTAAAAGGTCCTTTTCTAATTATTACTCGCTTATTCAGAGTAAGCTGTTCAACTAGTAAAAGAGTATGTAATTTAAAAATTTGTGAAAGAATTTAGTAATTGATTTTTAAAGTCGCTTATTCACAATATGATACTTTATTATCCTTAAAAAGCATCTGTATATTCTAGCCGGGTTGTTCTTATGTCATAAAGGATCATGAGTAGTAAAACTAAAAGAAGGCAGTTGAATAAATCTAAAAAACTTAGTAGACAGATTCATGAAAGAGCTTATCACTGAGTTTAGAATCAGGTCTTAATGTCAATGCCTAAGGTCTTTTCAGAGTAAGTAAGAGAAAAACAAAGAAAGTATTTAAAAAGTCTTAAAAAATACATTATCTCTTTTTAGCCACTAATTCTAATTTTAATGTCTACTAACACGTGTAAGTTTATGTTAATGGTTATTTAAAAGTTAAAGTAAGTCAAGGTAGTAAAGGGACTCATGAAAAGTATTCATAAATGCTAATTTTCTCCTTTAGATTTTAACTTATTTTATTATTCACCATCTACGTACCGTTTTATCTGATGGTTATGGTAGTTTCCGTTTTTATTTCTATCTGTACTCCTGCTTATTTTTTCACTTTTTTATCCGTAATGTTGAATATGTTTAAATTACTGTTTTTATCTGCGTGTCTAATTTTCTACCATCCTTCATTAAAGTGTTGTCTGTCAGCCTATTTAATACTATTACAATATTTTGATTATCTTATTAGTATGAAACTAAAAGAAATTTAGAAAGAAAGTTGAGTGTGAATCTATAGAATAAGGTTTTGCCGAAGAGTATCTTACTCACGTTACTACTCTCGCACCAGAAGGTCTGAGTAACTTTTGTGGGACATGGACATAACAAGTAATGTATTAATAAGCTTTTCATCTATTTTCTGGACCAATTGGTGGAAAACCGAGGTAATATCCATCATTTTTTAAACTTTCTATACACATTACCAGCACAATATTTTTGCGCTTAAATGGCAAGCACTTGTTAAAAGTGTTTTTTTGTGCAAGTCATATTTTTATACTGCAAAAAAAGATGTAAAAATTAGAACCACTGATTTTAATTTAACTTTTTTCTAGAATTTTGCGAAGACAATCTTAGTTCTTAAGAGATAATTTCAGAGAGGGCTGCGTTATTTGCCAAACACAAATTAAAGAGTGGAGTAGCAATTTAAAGATAGCCTTTCATGTGTCGATAATGGCACACTCTATAAAAGGCTTAAGCAAATGAGGACATTGTAGTCTGTGAAATCAGTGCCACACACAAATTGAATATCGAATGTCTTTAGTATCAATTAACTTTTATATTATGAAGTAGTCTTCAGACCTATACCTACAAGCCATCTTATACTGATTTCAACACCATCGCACTTAAGAAAGTTCGGTTGCTCCCACGGGGAGGTGAAGAGGAGCACGTGTATGTGCATAAGACAGTGTGATAAAGTCTGCTGTACTAACCTAGCCTAAAAACGTTTACTCTCTCGATTACGGAAAATGCATTAGTATTAAACTCTTCAAGACTCGATAATGTATTAATAATATGTTTTAAAAAAAATTTCAGAATTTTCTTCAAGGTACCTAGTTTCTTATAGTATTAATAAAACAGCATAAATACTTTTTATATAGAAGATAACAAATAAGGAAAAAATGGTGTAGTCAATCCGATCTTTTTTTGATAAAAGTGTGCTATAAATTTTTGAAATTAGAGATTTTGATGGTGTAGCATTAAAGCATAATATCTCAGTAAGGCCTACACCAAGTTTAAGACCATAATTTTTAGTAGAACGGGTTTTAGAAGTAATTTGGTGAAAAACTATCGTGCCACGTGAGAAGTTAAGCTGACAGCAGACAGTGTACTTGCGTCCTTGTCTGACGCATCAATGTAACATACAAGCTGAAAATCAATTTGTTTACGTTTGAGCAAATATCTCCGTAACTGCAGACGCGGTTTTGTTGAAACTTTGCACTTATACGAATAAAAATGTTATAAATAACATATCAGTTTTTCAAAAGATTGTCATCGCTGTATCAAGAGTAATAGGTATTTTTTTACAACTTTTTTCGCAACTTACATTTGAGCCCATGTTAAAGACGTCAAAAAATGGAAACTTCATAAATTTTTTTTTCAAAATCTGTAGACGCGATTGTGTTTGAATTTAGTAACTCCATCCACTTAATGTTTCTTTAAAATATATATTTTTTTAAAAACATTTTCATCGTTAAGTGAATTGCAACCCAACTCCCTTAATATCATGTTCAATACTAGTGTTAAGTCAAAGGATGCATTACAATAAATTTAATGTTAAGATCAAAGCTTTTGCTCAATAGCATAGAAACTTTATAGAAAAAACTAGAAAAGGTGCACTGATGCGGGAAAAAGGTTAATACTTGTAGGAACGACTAGCTAGTTTCTTGGCCATTAGAATTCACACAAACGGCCCACAAACTAGCTATGTGTTGTAAGTTTCTAAGTTATTTTTTTTAAATTTAGATAATAGTTTAGCCACCCGCATAATCACTAGTAGTCCACAGTCAACCATAAGTTTTTAAGCTCGTTGCTTGGCCGTTTGCATTTGCACTAGCAGCATAAAACTTAGCTATAAAGTTTTTAATAATTTATTAGATTTTTAACATCCCGTTTGGCCACCATCAGTGGCGCAAAATGAAGTGTCTTACGTGATAAGAAAGAAAGCGCTTCGAAAAGTTTATTTAAAGAGTAAAATATAGTTTATTACTTTCAGTTTTCATCAACATAGAGGAATACAGTCGTGGTTTAAGACTATATTAAGTAAGCACAACGATTGGACTCTCCAAGTTGTGTGTAGATTGCACTGACTCAATTTTCCAGGTTGCGTGCTGAGTTTGGCTATTGCTGCAAGTAAAACATCCAAGCAGGCCTGACTATGGACTGCCCTGACCGGGTTTTCTAGATCATGTACTAAGTCTGACTACTGCTGCTGGTATAAAACCCAAGCTGGCCTGACTTATTAAATTATTCTGCATTATCTCATTGCAGTGAAAGGAAATCACTTTCTATATCCATTCCATTCTTCTTTACATGTATTCTTGCTGTTCTTGGAGACGTACCCTTGTTTGCTAAGAAATATTATATGGTAGTGATACGAGTTCCAGCGTTCGTCTTTCTGTGATATCACTGCAGTCGTATGTGTAAACCACATTATAGCTAATGCAATTTTTGGGCTAGACATCCTTTAAACTGTAAGAGTGCTAAGAAAAAAACAGGATAGAGATGCAACACACTCATGTTAATTTTCATTAAGTGAACCTTAAGATGATATATAAAAAAAAGTATCATTGTTTTTACATCTGCTTATTTAACTATTTAACTTTTTATTAATAGCCATCATCTTTCTCTGCAATTCCTTACTTGAGAGTCGCAAAGTGCTATCTCTCGTGCTTGGCATGTATGCCTGTACATAGTGTTAAATTTACTTTTAAAAGTGAGAAAAAAAAGAAGAAGGAAGAAAAAAAAACTACATGGAGAGGAACGTTACACTGACAGAGCTCATTAGTGCGGGTCGTTAGAGTTCAAAGCAACGTTAAACTCTGTGAGCGCGTACCATGAGACTCTCTCAGTCCAATGTTAGCGTTCTTACAGCTTGATACAGCGCTAAGCTCTAAGAGCTCAAAGCGTAGGGCCGAACGAGCCCAAGGGTTTGGACTCTCTCCTGACAATTTCGAGGCTTATGACCCGACGATAGATATAGGTATACATGTACATTCGCTGATGCCTGATGCGGCCTGCGTGACGTGCAGAGAGTGAGGGAGGAGAAAAGGCAGCTTGTACATGTATGTATAGTATATCAGTGTGTAGTATCCAGATACATTCACTGCGGCTGCTTATAAGTATAAATACTAAGTATATATGTATATATTTTTGTATTAGGTTCTGGCCTCGTAAGAGGTATGAACAATGTATATGTACTTATAAGCATAAGTATACGCTGTCGATGTATCTCGATACTGCATATTGCTATACATATATATGCTGCCTTCCCTCCTTCCCTCACTCTTTGCACGTCGTTCAGGCCACATCGTGCATCAGACATCAGCGCATGTACATGTATACATATGTCTATCGTGGGGCCATGAGCCTCAAAATTGTCATGAGAGAGTCCAAACCCTTGGGCTTATTTCGTCCTACGCTTTAAACTCTTAGAGCTTGGTGCTGTATCAAACTGTAAGAATGCAAACATTAGACTGAGAGAGTCTCATGATACGCGCTCACAGAGTTTGAGGTTGCTTTAAACTCTAACGACACGCATCCATGAGTTCTATCAGTTCAACGTTTCTCTCCACGTAGATACGTTAAACGCAGTATCCATGTAACACTCATAACGTAGTTTCGTTGGTCCTAAAAATAATTCAACATTAGCCCTAATCTACCCTGCCTAGAACATATCCATGACCATTTTATCACCTCCTCCAAAAATTCTAAAGTCTTATACATTTGAAAATACTCATATTTATAACAATGTTCAAGGATCCTTGATGCAATTTGACGACAAATAGATTGCATGGTGCCTCATGTTGTACTTATTGTTTCTTCAAGAACTGCTGAGTACTTTTTTATTAAAAATATAACTTATAAATCTATATTTCTGCTAACATGTTGACTTTAAGAATTCTTTATCAAAAATGCTTGTAAGCGTGATTATATCAAACATTTTTTATTATGGCTTTATTAGATAAATAACGTTATTTTTAAGTAAAAGCAGTTAAATGAGTAACGTATAACGCTTTAATCAAGCTTCTCACATTTTAGGCTTTTGTTTCTACTTATCCAACTGCGAATTTTTAATATTTTATTTGAAATAATTAGAACTTAGATAAAGTACGAAATTTTATTTTTGAATAACTTTACACAGCAGACTGAATGTAAGATGAACTATAAAATGCTACGAGTCAGAATATACGATGAAGGTGAATGACGTTATAACAAACATTTTGATGTGATACAAAACATAAATATTATAGGTGTGGGATTTTTACATAAATATTAGGTGTTTAAATAACACAGTCGTACAAAAACACTGTAAGTCTGAACGCAGTGGTTACAAACAAAAGTGTGTATATTTTCCCAAGGGAGTCTGTAAATTTTGTACTTTTTTCTGCACATAAACATGAGACTTCTACACGCAGTATCATTATTGTCTTACAGTTAGTGTTGTTAAGTTAGTTCTAAATGGGCTTCAGATCACAAACAGTAAAATAAAAGGACACAATATATGCAATTAACTTTCATGTTTCATTAGTAAGCATAAAATAAATGCAATTTTATGTATCAATCAACTTCTTGTTAGTTATACCCAATTTAACAGCCACACTATTCTCGTGATAGTTTAAAAAATATGCAGGCAGGCTTAATGAGGTTTGGGAGGAAAGTTCAAAATGGAGAAACGTGCCAAAAATAGTGTATGTTTATTTGAGCATGTTAGGAGTGCACATGAGTTTTTTCAGATTTTTCACCAGGGGAAATTTTCGAAAAAAAAGATTATGAAATATTGACAGTTAAACACTGTCTTATATAAGAGAACAAGGTAAGGTTTACTTTTTAATTAAAATTAAGGTATTTTCTACATGCATTGAAATAAAAAAAAAAACGTTTTGATAGATAACTTGGTATAAAAGGAAGATACTTGACAAAAAAAATGAAGCCTTGCCAGGCATTTTTTAAAAATATAAGCAGTTACAGTCGTACAGTTTCAAGCTTGTAGAGTGCAAGAAGAGGTGCGTGGTAAACGAGGCCCAGATGCGCGGGCAGGGGGGACTCCCCGTTACTCGCTTCTCTGAATAATACACCCAAACCTCCTTAAGTTTAACTACCTCAGGAAAGTCCTCCATGTTGAATAGATAATCGTTTAAAAGTGAAAAATGAGCTAGCAGAAAATCAGATTTCTGGCATAAACCCTAAAAGATAAGTTTTTAGTGGTGTTACGGTGATACATTATAAAATTAAGTTATTTGCTTATCCAGAGTAATCTCACTATAGAGCCCAAAATTTATTATGCACATAAAACAGGAAATTTTTTTATATTCATTTATAAATGGTAACATTTTAAGCATGTGTTAACTGTATATGTATCATTTTATATTATATAGATGCTTAGGTGGAGTATTTCACACTCTTCTAAAAGGCCTTATAATACCTCCAAAGCCCCCTACAAAATAAAAAAGAAGCGCTTCCAATTTTATAATAATTTAAACTAGCAAAATTTTCAATCACACAGCTTTTTTACAGCCTCTACGCATTTTGAGGTACCCTCTACAACCCCATCATAGCTATTTAATTGCAAAAAATCAACAGTTGTATGATGATTGAAGTGGTAATAAAATTTATTGCATAAAAACTATTGGCTTTTTACAGTTTCAATTAGTAAAAATGATTTGCACGAAAAATACGTTAATATTTGAAGTAGTTTATTCCATGATTGAGTGTTATCTCTTATCTCTTAACATTTCAAAGGTAAATAGATCAACTTAATACTTACGAGTATATAAATTTTTTAAACTATCAGTTATTGAAAATATCAGAATTATGTCTATTATTTTGCAAGAAAGAAGCTTCAGTAAGTAAGCTTTTATTGATAATTTTTTTTTTTATTTCTTCATCAAACACCTAATCGATTAATGTACATGTATGTTGTATGGCGTGATGTTATCTCAGATAAATGTACAATTAAAATGTGAGTGAAAAATGAAGTTATAAAAATGTTTAATGTGTAAAAATAACTTCAACTTATGTAAGGTAAATGTCCCAATTTGTGGAATGTATCCCTATTCATGGAACATAAGAACTCATGTGTTTGTTATGCAGCATATCTGATAAAAAAGCTAATTAACTGATTCAAATACCCAGAAACATTTTGAGATAGTGAAAGAGCATGATTCCCTTCATAATTAACAAAGTTCTGAGAGAAAAAATTTCTCAACTATTCGAAAGTTTATCGCCATTAATATGTTCTGATATTAAAAACCAATTTGAAAATTGCTTCTATTTCTAAATAAGTATAACAATTCTAAAGATAAGAGAAGATATTGATGACTGTAATGTTATGATGCGAGCTCACTTTTTGCCACTGTTTTAAGCGCCTCGTCATGGACAAAGGATCGAACCAGGCACACATTTTTTTTCGTGCGGAGGGAATATGCCGAGTGTGTGCCTAAAAATTTACGTGGAAATGGGCATGTAAACGCATCCTTCAGAGATGCGTAGAAAAGGTATACTAAATAGGCACCTATAAAGGGAGGAGTGGAAATAATGGCTACAGCTATGTAACTATGATTGGATGTAGCTTAGCGGAAGCAAGCAACGACTTCAACGAGTCTTTCTCGCCATGCTTGAATGAGATTTTAAACATTAAGGAGGAATAGAGAAAAAAATGTTTTGACAGATGTATTGTTTATATTCTAGAAAACTCATTCTTCTATTTCACAATTATCTATAGAAAATATAAAAGTTTAAAAGAGGCTAATTACATGATTTTTTATAACTGTATCATACAACTAAATATTTATAATTGTAAGCACAGTCTTTCTAGGCATTTATTTTCAAATTCTTTCCGTAATTTAAATTCTTTTATGATACGGTGTATCGAAAATAGTGAGTTGAAAAAAATATTTAGCTTAAACTGTTTTTATAAGTTGACAGTATGTTCGTAACTACGTTAAGTACAATTCATAAATTTTACTTATCATAATCACTATGGACTGTAGGCCAAGCTCCAGAATTTATTTATAAACATATAATACTTCGAATTATATGAGGTCCAAAGTTTAGATGGCTGAGATGGCTACGGCTTTTGCCACTGACCCAACAGTTTTGTATTAATATTGTCAGTACTTTTTTCGTCAAATACCTCAAAATAAATAGATTTTTAATACTGTGGCTTTTGAATAATTCATTACGTTAATAGTTTTTGTTTACAAGGCTATGCCGTTATTTGATAATACCAAATAAATGATTGTTAAATATATTATATGAATACAGTTTATACAGTTTCAAACTTCCAAGAAATTGTAGACATCCAGTTTTCGAGAGAAAATAGCTAAAGGCCCAAAAAAGCTGTGCTACCTTGTAATTTCCATTTAGGTCATTAGTTAATGCTTGATTTATTATATGTATTGCCAACGTTTCATCGGAAGAAAAAAGTTCGAACAGAAAAGGCTGTTTATGACTATTTACTTTAAAATGGCTCTCTCTTACCTTTTACTCTGAAAATACTCGTGTAGATCAGGGGTGGTTTTGCGTATCTTTAACACCACACCATGCCAAAACTTGACATCTCATTACAATGCATACATGAGTAAAAAGTAACGTACCATCAGTCTGTGGCATGGTGATCAAGGTCTAGAATTTATGGAATATGACCCCTGACGAATTACTTCAAGTCATAAGATTAAAAGACTTTTAAAAAATGTTTTAACTGAAAACTCATTTACAAATGAAAAATGAGCACAAAATTATTTCTGTGCACAAGAGGTTTTATTAGGATTTCATTTTTATTTATGAACGAATCTGTAGTGCAATATCTTTATAAAATTCACACCGTTTTTTGATACTCGACAGCTACTGTTAAAAGATACATTGCTTTTGCTACATTTTAAAACGTTAATCGAGTTTATAAAATTATTTGAAAATACAAATTTAATGTTTCAGTCGCTAATTTAACTCTTAACTTCCTTGTTATCAAGCAATCGTAAAAGACTTTTAACAATTAAGTCAAACTACATTATTATTTCGTAGGTATGCCAAGCCTTAAAACGTAAAAATTATAACTACAGGTCAGTAAAATCTGTCAATGGGATAGTAATATTTACAGTATAAAGAAATAATTGTTTCAATAAAAAAAAAATAATAAAATAAAAAAAAAAAACGATGGCATTTGTAAAAATATAAAATGCAGCTATTTTGTGCTGTATGAAATGAAATCATGTCAGAAATGCAATTAAAATTATAAATTTGGACATAGTTACACAAATATCATTAAGGTACCAAGCTTTAATGCATTGACAAATAAAAAGGCTAACAAACATTTTAAACCTTGCATAGTCGAAAATATCAACTAATTCTTAAGGTATGACTGATTTTTACCGAAAAAAAATTTTTTCATTGTTGAAAATAAAACTATATAATATATCAAGATATTAAAAAAAATGTAATTATTCGAATTTCTACCAAGTAAAATTATTATACTCATAAATGTAATAACCACAAGGTATAAATTAGTAACATATAAACGAGGCAAAATATATTTGTGTGTGTGTGCGTGTGCGCCTGTGCATGAATATGTGTGGAGATAATATTTATACATACTGAAATGTATGTTATAATTCATTGGTACAATCATAAGTATAAGAATGATTCTTATGGGTAACCCAAAAGTTTTTTTTAATCCCAAGGTTGTGAGAATTGTGTAGCTGAACAACAATTTCCTTATTTGTCACCCTTTGATGACTTTCTTAAGAAAGTTTTATTTAGTCTTTAGAAAAATCTTTAGTTCAAAATTAACACTATTTATAATAATTTAAGAAACCGTTTTAATTTATGTATAAGTATATAGTATGCATGCCAATATTATAACCACAAAGTAAAAATTTAAAACATAAAAACAAGCCAATATGTATTCGTGGGTGTGTGTGTAGACCATACTTTTACATGATCGGCTACACGTTTAAATTTACTGGTACAATAGTTATTATTATTATTAATACAGAAGGAAATTTTTTTAGGCCTTTAGCATTTTTCACTTGTAATCTGGGTGTTCATATTTTCTTAAAAGTTTTAAAATGTAAAGTATTTATTGATATTCTTAAAAACTATTTGCTCAATACTATTAAACTATGAAATAGCCTCGCAAACAAGCACTATTAACCTAATTAGGTATTTAAAAGACACAGTATAAAAAGTGTATTTATTTGGACGTACAAGACAAAGGGAGTGTTGACAACTTTGATGCAAAATCGTTCCATCAGTAGCATAAGCCGTAGTCATCTCATTCATCCGAACTTCAGACCTTATATAATTTAAAGTCACACATGTTGATTAATTAACTCCGAAGCTTGGCCCATAGTTCATGGCGATTATGATAAGTAAAAATAGTAAATTATATTGAATGTGATTACAACTATACTATCAACCTTAAAAAATAGTTTTAGCTTAGTATTTATTTAACTCACTATTTTTGATACACTGTGTCATAAGATAATTAAAATTACCGAAAAAATGAAATCACAAATGCCATGAAAGACTGTGCTTACGATTGTAAACAATAAGTTTTATGATACAATTTAAAAAAAATTATGTGGTGAGACTTTCCTTAACTTTCATCTTTTATGTAGATAATTATAATATAAAAAATTTGATTTCTTATTTTGTTAACATAAGATGTGTCGGAACATTTTTTTCTCTATTCCCCCTTAATCTTTAAAATCCCACGCAAGCATAGCGAGAAAGACTCGTTGAATTCATCACTTGCTTTTACATGGCTATATCTGATCATAGCTATACAGCTATAATCACCAGTCAATACTTCCACTCGTTTATTTGTTGGCACACATTTAGTATATCCCTTCTACGCGCCTCCAAAGTATGCGATCACGTGCCCATTCCCACGTGGATCTGTACCCATATACTCCACTTGACCCCTCCATACAAATAATATGTACGCCTCGTTTGAAAACTTGGCAATGACTGGGCGCTCGTAGCATTGCAGTTATCGCTAGTGAAGGCAGAGGTTAGAGCTATAACATGACCGGGTCATGGCAAGAGGCAGTGGGTGGGGCGAGATTGGGCCACTTGATGTTGAGGGAGACTCAGCAATCGGGTAGTGGGTGGTAAGGATTACTCAGGCAGTAACTTTGGGAGGGGGCCTTGTGATCTGGATACTGGTAGCTGTGACGTTAGATGGTACCCAAGACTGCCTTCGTTTCTGGATGCAAATTGATCTCAGGCGTTAGGAGGGTGTGAGAGGTATGATCCAGTAACAAGCTTAGCGTTTACCGAGAGAAAAATGATAATGCATAAACAAGTATTTCTTATTGGTAAATGTTTTTTTTAACCAGTCATCATCGTTTTAGCGTCTTAGTGAAATCTTTTATTCTTGAAAGCGGGCGTATCGAGTTGTTGGGAAACAATGTAATTACGAAAAGTAGAAAGCAAATCCCCCCTTTTAACTGACTAACGCTAGATCACTTGCCACAGTACCTAAGGAGCCATCATTTTTTATTCACATGAATGCGTCAGACATAGTGATGGCTTTTTTGCTTCTTGTTCAGACGTGTCATATACCAGCGTAAAATATTTTATTCTCGAGAGCGAGAGTATCGAGTAATATAAGATGTCAGAGAGAATATGTATAGTATTCTATTACCAAAGCAGATAGAGTATCCCTTCTAATTGCTCAACGCTTGCTCAATCATTTTTTACGTAGTACCTGGCCAATGAATGTAGATGTTGTTTTTGATCTACATGCATGCATTAGCTGTTACCGATGATTCACCATTTCTTACTTAGGCGTATAATATACCAGCATAATGTTTTCTTTCCTCGACAGCAGGTGCATCGAGTGATACGAGTTGCCAGAGAAAACGTGTATGCATTTTATTGCCCAAAGCGTATCCCAATGTTAGCTTACTCATACATTAACTTAGTTCCTCGTGAGTGAATAGAGTCAGTTAATACGATAAATTAATTTTAAAGAGTGCAATAGTATAGAGGTGTAAAGTTAAAATCAACATAGATTTATGAAGAACCTATTAATTACGTAAGTATTGCGTATCAGGGGTACATTGAGTAAAGGATATTGTTTTTTTGTTGCTGCTCCTTCAAAATTCATTTTTTAAAGGTGTAGCATTCTGCATAGTACAATGAGCTAAATTAAATTAGTGATTTGTGTATTCGATATCATCCATGCTCAATTTTCTTAAAGACGGACACTGCTTGATGTCATAAATGTATCTATAAAATTGATTATATTACTCAAATAGTTAGTGAAGGATATAAACCGTACTATGGGTAATGTTCCTATTAAATAGCACAATGTGCAATTATTCGATTTTTTCAAGACCTTTTAGGTAAATAATATCTTCTTTAATACTTTGTGGAATGGGTATAGCTAGAACCTCGTAGAAAACTTTTCCTGAGCTTCAAGGATGACCACGATAATTAAACTATAACCATCGGTTTTCTCAATCGTTTTCAGGCAAAAGCTATGCCATTAAATATAGGGGCTTCAAGATAAAAACTAATGGCGTAGCACTTTCTTGTGGAGATATAATAGCAACCTTATTAAAAAAAATTCGTTGTGCATGGTTTTAAAGCCTTGAACATCAATCACGTTTTTCATGATCTTAACGTTGTGACGATTATTAGTCAACTAATTCCTCTATCGATATGTGACCTCTTTATGTATAACTGCTAGTCACCACTAGTTATCATTCGTATTGCTTTCACATAAGCAAATCAGTATATATGAGAAGTTTAAGCAGCGTGCCATTTATTTGCGTGCGTTAAAGCAAGCTGTAAGCATGATGGAGCAACTTTACGAAAGTTTTGCTAATGCTGACGCCATGGAGCGTTACGTGATTTTCTGTGAAACAGCGCAAATAGAACACCAACGTTTGCCGCATAGTGATAATATGACTGAGATACCAGATTTTATTAATAATAGTGAAATAGTACTTAAATGTATTTCCGACTATAAACTGTCTGCAAAACTGTCATCACTAGCAGAAAAAAGGTTGCTGAATGTTGAATGTCTTTTATGAACGTTTTTTGCAGCATTTTGTAAGATGCTAGAAGTGTGAGGATCAGAGCTTGATGAAAAATTACTCACACAAATTACACTTAAGATGATGATGAGTCTGTGACATAAAAGGATCTTAATAGTGCTTTTAAGAATCACATAGAAATGGCTGTTACAGGAAGTAGGCATTTATATATTTTAAAACTCCTTAAGTCTGAGGAAAAAATGTTTATTATAAAAGTGCAAGAAATTCTGAACGAGTAGAATGCTTTGAAAATTAATACAGTATTAGCAGCAGTTTCTGATGGTGAAAAAAAATACAGAAACTGCCAAAATCTAATATTTTAACACTAAGTCAGAATGTATTTTTCATACCACAAACCTACATGAATAGTTTAAAACAAATGTCTAAAAGCCCATTTATGCAGACATAAAAAAATTTTCGGAGCATGATTCTGGGTAGACTCTACGCTTAATCTTGAATTTAGTAATGAATGTAAATAAGTACAATGCAATGAGTGGTAGTTTTTACATAGAACTCCCTTCTTCTATTAAAAAAAAAGCTTGCGTGAATGTGCAGATGGCAGATCAGCAATGCTTTAAGTATGCCATTTGGTCAGTTTTACATCTAGTGAATGAGAACACACAACGAGTGTCAAATCATACACAATACGGAAACAGTTACAATTTCGATGGGATCAATATTCCAGTGCAGCGTAAGCAAGTTTCGAAATTTAAAAAACAAAATGATGTGTCTGTTAACGTACATTTTTTTGAGAAAAGTAAAAATAGTTTTAGAACTTTACCCCTTTCTTAAACATCAGAAAAAAGCGAGAAACATAATTACTTGCTGCTTATACAAAATGATTATATTGATGCACATAGTAAAGAAAAACCAAAAAAAAGTATTAACGAGGATAATAGTGCTGGTAATGATATAAAATAGTACTACGTATGAATTACATACTTATGTAAAGCTGGTAAGAAGTTCTTTAGCAAGACATAAAAATGAAATACATATTTGTGATCACTGTTTTCATTACTTTACAACTGATAAAACGCTAAAAATACATACTATGGAGTGCGTTGAAATACATAAGTATAAAATAAGTATAAAATAAGCTTGCCGAGATATGAAAACAAAATTTTACAATTTCAAAATTATATTTAAGAAATCATGTACTACTCATAGTGAATGCAGATTTTAAGTGTTTTTAAAAATCTGTGCATAATGATGAGCACGCAAAACACCACCACGAAGCATGAAGTGTTAGATATTATGTGAAGTGCAGTTTTAATCACGCGAGATCAGGATGCATTTGCTACAGAAGAAGAACTGAAAGCAGTAAAAATCGGGCTACTTGGTTTTGTGAAAGATATGCGAAATCTTGCCTTAGATTTACAGATCATGTACAATAATGTAGTGCAAATGAAATTATTAACTGACCATTGTCAGTTTACTAGAGAGGAGAAATTATGATTATTACCTTTTTAACTAAGAAAATTTTCCTCTTCAAACTAAAATTCGCTTTCTTTACTCAGATATTGAGGCCTGGCTAACAATTTATATAATCTTCAATATCCAGACTCACGAGCAGTACCGATAGTTTTCCATAATCTCAGCAACTATGATGCCCACTTATTTATGCAAGAACTTGTTACTGGCTGTCCTGGAAAAGTACAAGTTATACTTGAAACAAAAGAAAAATATATTTCCTTCACAAAATACGTTAAAGGGACAAGTATAAACTTACGCTTCATTGACTCGTATAGATTTTTGCCATTGTCACTTCATAAGTTGGAATCTTACTTGGAGCAGTATGATACTGTAGAAAAGGTTTTTAGCCAAGACGATGAATATTCTTTCGAGCGAATCAATATGCCAAAGAAAAAGGGTGTATTTTCGTACGATTATATAGCACCATTCGTAAAACTTTAAGAAACAATGCTCCCATCCATAGATGGTTTTTACAGTAAATTATATGATGCACAAACAAGTAGTTAATATAATGCACTTCTCTAATGAGTGTGGAGAACTTTTGATATTATAACTCTTGGACAGTATTCACATCTGTACCTCAAAACTGTATACTGTTACTATTTTTAAATACGAATTGATAGCTTCATTTATATTGATATCTTGGGCTAAATCATCATCTTCACTATTTTTAACACCGGTTTTATAGTATTTGATGAAATCATTTTAAAAAAATCATTTTTTTATCATTATTGTTACTATTAGCTGATTGGAACATCGATGTGTCAATTTTCTAATTTCTGCCTCAAAAGGCTTACCGAATTCTTTTAGGTAAAGATTCAAAGCTATGTGGCACATTTTTAACTTTCTCTGTGTCATTGATCATTTTTCGAAGCGGATCAGTAATGGGCTTGAGAGTCTCCCCAATTTGCTTTAAAAAAAGCTCTATTCCTGACTTTAACAATCTATGCTTAGGTCTAACAGCTTCTCTAGCTTTTCCAATTCAATGAAGAACGTCGTTTTCCTTACAAAAAGCGTCTATGTTGACCACTTGATGGTTAACAATTGACTAATACACACTTAGTAAGTATAAGTAAAATTTATAGCAAAAGAATCAAATTCTCGCCTATATTTACTATTATTGGCATCTCTTTTGTTATTTATTACGAAAAATTAATGTTTCACAACTTTCCAACAGTTTACACACAATTTTTTTAACTCGTTGTACGTCATATCAGTATTTATATACTCGTTAAAGATGTGCTTCAAATTTATATCATCCTGTCAAAATATCACGAGGAAGTTTCAAATTATCTCTGACTAAATGCTTTGGAGCTTTAGCATAGGATTGGCATGGATAAAGACAGTGAACGCTTTTTTGACGCACCAGAGAAAGAAAGGCTTTTATATTACCTTGTTTTTCACAGGTAATGTCATCAGATATTATTATGGAGTTGAGTTGTGCCTTATCTGGATATTTGACTGATTCATGATCGCTAAATAAAAAATACTTTACACCATCGATAAGTTCCATCTAGAAACTCATACTCTGGCTGAGACAGCGACTTTAAGTATAGATAAACATTCTTAAGTTTTAATTCATTGTGGTAAGTAATTAAAGCCAAGAAGTTGTTTCTTTTTCCACAGTTTGGTGGACCACAAAGAACAGATCTTATCGTATGGGATAGCAAATCACCATGGCGTTTGATTTTTTTATCTTGCTTAACGATTTATTATGAAATCACGGCAGGAAGTTTTTAATACTGTTTCACAAAGCTTATATTTATGGCATGCTGACTCAATTGAGACTGAAACATAATACTGTTAATAGTATGCCTCTATTCTTCCAAGCTCATTCATCATATTTCCTGATCTTGCTTATCAATTTGTTGAAATTTATGACAGAAAGTTAATATTCTGTTCTCTTAGCTCGTGATGACTGTCTGATGGAATATAAAATTGTAACTAGTGCTCTACTTATATTTTCTAGCTTATTCATTGTTAAGCCCTTGAAAAGTAATTATTATTCATCGTCGCATACTCGCAAAAGTTGTAAACTAATAAGCACACTAATAAAAAGACTACCTGAAGAACTTCACGTACTAGGATATTAATATTGCGAGCCAGGCATTAAACTATCTAAAAGATTATTTTGTAGAGATCTACGTATCAATCCATGGGATCAGACTTTCAAACAATACGCCTGTTCTCAGAATTGAAGAAAAAATGCGGCAAGAAACACCGCTGACAAGATTCTCGCTAAAAAGGTGTGGCGAAAATTCGAAGCCACGGACGCTTATTTGAGGCAAAAAACTGCTGCTTTTAATATTAACAGCGGCCTAAAATTATAATCCAACCTTGGTATGGGATCATTTCCTTGTACCAATTCTAGTAAAGTAAGTAAGAAAAAAATAAAGCCAAAGAAGACTACTTTAAAAAGGTTGATTCAAAGTGCCTCAAAGTCTATAATTCCTAGTAGTAGTACTCAAAATGTTATAAGTTTAGCTATGAGGGAGCGCAGGATGCTGTAAAAAATGCTGGTAGCAAACAAAATATTGTGATGCCTCGAGTATTGCTTATCCTACTAAAAAACTGAAAGATTTCTACCATACATTATTCCTGCATTTTCTGGCTTAAGTGCTATGGGCGCTATAACTAATGGTGTTACTGGGGTTGTCAAGACTATAAGTAATACTAAAAATACTAGAAAATAGCGAGTGTAGAGTGAGAGGCACAACAAAATAAATGGAAGCACTCTTATGTGGAAAGAGCTATTCTTAAAACTCTGTAAGAACGGCTAAGGTTCACATTTAAGATTAAGAAGAAGCTTATTACGAAAAAAAAAAAAAAAAAGATTTCTCATGTAAAACTGCCTTACCGACCTCTCGCAGACCATGACCTCATCAAGTATAAAGAAACTTTTAAAATCCCACAGTTTCGTGGAGTTTTTATGAGAAATGCATTGCCAGCTGGTAGTCCACGTTTTGCGTAATCAGCAATAGCCAATCTCGATAATAAGGATGGTCTTAGTACTTACTGGGTTACCTGTAGGAAGCAAGGAAATAACGTGACGTACTTCGACAGTTTTGTGAACCTACAGCTATCGATCGATTTAATGCTATTTCTTGGTATTTATTATGTCAAACATAATTATGAAAGGTTCCAAGATTTTGGTACATACATTTGAGGTCATCTTTGCTTAAACTTACTTTGTAAAAAACTTCATTATCAGTCTACATAAATTTATCTTAACATTAAAGTAACAATAGTCATTGACGAACCATCATGAAAGAATTGTTGACGTTAAGTTAATCAGGAACGTCATATATTCTCGAACTTCAATATTTATCACCTATCGAATTGTCACTAGTACATAACTTCGTTCTTGGTCTAGCAGAACTCCTAACTTCTAATGTAATTTAAAATATATATGGAGGTAATAATAAATTTTACGTAGGCGATTAAGTAGTTGTTTTTCCAACTAACAGCTACGGAATTCAAGAAATCGAGTCATTTTTGTTTAAAGTATTACAATCCAACGATATAGCTAGTAGTATCAGACCAAACAATGATACCCTTAGCAGTGTAATAACGTGTAATCATACTATTGACTTCAGACAAAAAGATTCTAAAGGTTGTTTTTTAGGCTTTACTAAACGAATTCTTAGAGATACCATTACTCACAACTCAGATTTACCGGTTGCCTTTCTCAAGGTTAACAAATTGAGAGTTAAGTGAAATATTACTAGTGGAGCCTATATAAACGAAAAAAAAGTTCACACCATTCACAAATTTATCCCTGCTATACCACTGGAGTACAAGATTGTTGAAATTCTCTTGCAAATAATTTATTTACCTGTTGCTGTTAAATTATAGATCATCTTCAAGTTCACATTGTTGATCAAAAATGTAACTTGATTAATTTTCGTAGGAAAGCTACAAAGATACGACTACACTTTAAATAACTCAACTGAAATGGGCAAAGCGTACAACAATATTAAAGTTGGACGAGGCTATAAAAGAAAATTAGCAAAGGTAAGGATGATTACTCATCTGTGATGCAACAAAATTAAACAAAGCTATAAAAATAAACCAAAATAGATAAGATGGATCAGTCAACAACAAACGCCTAGAGCATTAACACATCAAAACGTGCATATTTAAAAAAAGTTAGGCCTGAAAGTGATAGCTCTCAGTGGCAACTAAGGTGCTTTTTTTCTGCCTGCAAACGAGAAAAAGTCGTGATTCAAGAGATTCTAGAAATTCTGGTAGGTGTCGTATTTGATAAGTTGGTTGTGCACTACGAAATTCATGCATGTCGACCCCATATTGCATCAACATTTAATAGTAGTGATGAAATTTACTTCTTAATTCAACATCAAGATGTATGTCTTTTACACTCTCAAAGTTCTTTACGTGTTTTGAGACGTATAACAATTGAAGATGATGGTTCTCTTGAGAGAACAGAACTAGTTATTAACGCCATCTATCATCTGTTCGAAAAAATACGATATGAAGTAAATGGTATGGAAATTGACAAGTGTGCAAATGTTGGATTTACAACTTTAATTGAAGGATGAATGTCTTTTTTTCCCAGTTCTTTTAATCATGCGTTGTGGCCAACGACAATTGTATCACGCGTCTAGAGGGCTGCAGTTGTTTCTCTGCTTGGAGTTGTACTATTGGCGTGGTCTTAACTGCTGCCAATTTTCGTTTTTCTTCTAGAGCCTTTTGATTTTCTGTAATCTTTTTATAATACAATAATATGAAGGCCCCCTCATCTTTTAATTTTCTGTTTAATTCTACCAAGATCCCATTGATGTTCATGTTGGCATTTCCAAAGTATATGATATTTATCTTTTTCTTCGCATTTCATGGAACTGCTAGCGTATATTTGGATATGCACATTTTAGTAAAATTGTTCTATGGCTTAAACCATGACGCTCTAAACACAGTGGCTCTTTTTGTACTGCTGTAGAAGCCCAACATATAAATGCATGGAATCAGGCCCAGTATGTGTCTGGCAGTTTAACGATTTTAATTGAACGTTCTTTCCAATTGCTTGTGCTGTGTTATACTATAAGCCATACTTCGCACGAATAGCGCCGCCTTACATATTTTATTGGTTCTACATGTTTAAAGATATATAACTGGCACAGTTCTTTGCAGCTGACAATTTTGAGAGCCCTTATTGCCACGTATGGATTGAATTTCTTATTTATGGCCATGTGTTTATAATTTAGAAATATATGAACATAAGTCTTTGAACGTTTTAGGATTTCCTGCTTTATTGGCAAACATAAGATTATGTATAGATCGGCAAAGTCTTTATTTAACAGCATAATTCTTATGTGGCTTATTAACTGATGATTTTGCATCCAAATTGTTAATTTAGATAGGTCTATTATTTGAAGCGGACTTGTCTGAGATCTAGCACTCAGACCAAATCGGTTTGGATCTCAACATTTTTGCCTATATTTTAGAGTAATTAAGAATCGCTGGCAATATTAGCCTCGGATATACTAGTCCACTTGCCACAAAGGTTGTGATTAGTCTGATTTTGTCGTGTAAAGTTTTTTTCTACTCCTACGGTGCACGTTGCCTTTTTTGATAGTATATTCTTTTTTTTTCTTGACACTACTCTTATCGCTCGGTCATGGCTTCTCCCTCTTTGATTTTGACTCATTTCATGCATAGGCTGCGTCATTTTGTCAGCCTGCCTCACAACAACTTACGCATGATGGGATTCGTTGTGGTTCATGGTAGCTGCTACACCATGGAAATCAGGTAGTATTTGCTATGTGTTGACCTCACTGACAAAAATAGTGTATGTATGTGTATACATGTGTGTGTGTGTGTGTGTGTGTGTGTGTGTGTGTGTGTGTGAAGGTATGTTTTTATGCTAATAAACAAAATCAACATTGAAACAAGGTCTTACAAGTTTCATTATACCGCTTATTCGCATCTCTTCGCGTCTTTTTGTTATGTCATCTAAGTGTTTTTTTTTTTATTTATTTTTTTTTAATTTAATACTGTTTTTTTCTCTGATTTCCACTCATGAGTTTTACACATATTTAAATATGATAACTCTGTGACATACTGATTTGAAGTTTGACCCTTGGGTGGAAGTTAAATACTAGATGATGTTTTTGTTCTTTGTCTAAAAACGAGTTTAATGACTTATCTTACTTCTAAGCACATATTTCTTTAGTAGTAGTCCTCGGCAGTCGTGTTATATGTCTTGTGTATTGCTTTATATGTTTCTCTTGTTGTCTCGTAGTATTCTCTAATGATTTTGAATCTTTGATCTACTCGTAGAATGGTTCGATGACTAAATACAAGTCTTTTAGAATGGTCTACTCGGCATGTCAGTGATAAGCATAGCTTATCTTGCCTTAATTTGAAAGATTTTTTTCGTTTGGCATGCTGCACATCATTTAATGACTTATCTTACTTCTGAGCACATATTTCTTTAGTAGTAGTCCTCGGCAGTCGTGTTATATGTCTTGTGTATTGCTTTATATGTTTCTCTTGTTGTCTCATAGTATTCTCTAATGATTTTGAATCTTTGATCTACTCGTAGAATGATTTGGATTTTCGTGTAGACCACTGCTACTAGTAAAAAATCTTTGGATGTTTCCTTAAGGGTGTCAACAAAGTATTCCTACTAGGTAAGATTGAGAATCACTAGGTCTCTAACGCTGCCAATCGTTTACATTTTATCTGCTTCTATTACCTCTTTAAGGGCCTTAATACACTTTTTAATGTTTAATTTAAACACCGGTTCTTCTAAATAATCCTTTACAGACATGTGCATAGTTCTTACGTTGATTGCATTTTCCACGTTAACTACTTCCACGCTTCTTTCGTCTTTATTCATGCATGCTGGATTAATGTATCTTCTCTCGCGCAGCGTATCTATGACCTCTGTGTTGGATATGGCGTCTGTTATTGTCGTAAGCACTAGATTGTCTGAGTACTTAAATAGCTGTCCCTCGATCTTTTTCAGTTTTGCTAGTAGGAATAGATCTTCCTTCAGTCAGAGCCAGGTAAACACAAATGTTTTTGTTGAAATCTCAAGAAAATAGATATACATAATTATTATTCTCATATGCTGATTGCAATTCTAGTATCTTTTTGCATCCTTTGGCTCTCTGCAAATTTGTAACAAATTTGAATTGCGCAGTACTACTCGAAGTTGACTAATTGATAAATCGAGACGAAATAAAAATAGAAAACTATATAACAGGCTGTTTTTGGGTGAGTCAGATCGTACTTTAGACCTTTTTGCCAGAATGCAACCAGATTATACACACTCTTAAGTTTTCCTTCACGTCTTATCTCTTAGATATTTCAACCATGTATCTGAAAACATGGTCGTCTCTGATAGTGCATTGGATTTATTTGTTGTATGGTTTTTATACTCATCCGACTTGGTCTCTCTGTGTGTGAAATGTCATTTTCCGTCCTTCTCATTTGTGGTGTCACGTTTTCTGTGGGCTTAGTCTCGTTACGCTTTTGTACATTAATCATCATTCCTGGCCTCCCTTCTACAATACATAATTCAGTAGCAATTATTACTTGGGACTTGAGCTTATTGGACTTGCCTTCCTATGAATCATGTGTGTTCAGCTTTTTTTGTGCTCCTATACTAATTAAAGGGTTACTGTTACATGTATTTTTTTTCCCCCGCCAGCTTTTTGTTTTTCAGTAATCATTTTCAAACTTAACCGCGTAATAGCCTTCTGTCATGAAACACAGTTCACTATTATTATTCCCTTTCATGGCACAGTTATTTTTAGTGTGAGTGAGAAATGTAACATTGGTTCGTGTAGTATATCAAACTGCTATTTACGTGCTTTTGGTAATTAAACTTGTATCTCTTGAGTTGCGAATGACCGAGTAGCTTCGAACCCTCTTTTAAACTTCTTACCCCATGAGTTTTCCCGGTGCGGCTCCTCTGATTCTGAATTAGCATCCCTTTCCGAAATCACGGAGTCATGCATACTGTTCTGATTATCTCTTGGTTATTTTCCTTTTCTTTCCTCGTTATTACTAGATGCTTTCGGGCTATTACACTCAATCCTTAGATTTTTTGGTTTACCATGTATTCTTCCTTTTTTTGTTGCTTGAACTTTGAAAACTCTAGCCAGAAGTCCATCGCTGTTACATTCTGTTGTATTCTCCTATTGGTCAGCTAGTTCATATAGCCCCTGTCTCAGATGCTCTGGGTCTGTTTCTCCTTCGTGTATCATCAGGTTACATAAAGGCATGACAGATGGCCTATGTTAAGCTCAAACGATGTATAACCTTAAACTTATAACCTTTAAGTTCCACCTTAAGTCTATTAAACCAGATATCTCGTTTCTTTGATAAATAAAAACGTTTTAGAGGTTTCTTATCCATGATCACTGTAAGCTTGCGTCTATTTAAATAAGATATGAATGAATTGCTCCTTATGAGAACATATCTACTGCACACTGTGTCAACAAGGATTTTAAATACCTGCTCATCTTAATCGCCACATTTAAATGCAGTAACCACTGTTAAAAGTTCTAATACAGGCTGGAGAATTTATGCATGATTATTGATAAGCCACTTGTAGTATGCTACGAATCCTAAAAATTGTTTCACTATCTTTACGTTTTCATTTGAGGGTAATTTCCGGTCTTTTTACGTTATCATAGGTCAGTCATTATCTACCCATTGCCTACGATGTGACCCAGTTCTTTTGCTTTTTTTTTTTTAAATTGACAATGTTTTGAATTATTCGTGAGATTTTCAGCTGCCAGCCTTTTAGACAGTTCGATGGATAGTCTTTCATGGTGCTTAAAGTTAGGGGAAAAGACCATTGTGTTATCAAGATACACTTCCACTTCACGGCCCTTATAACCTTGCAAGTGCTAGTGCAATTGATCTTAGAAATATGTTTAGTGAGTACTTGCACTCCATCGGCATTTTTTGTATTTATAATGCCTGTTTAGGCCTGAAAATGCTGTTTTATATGCATCATCTTCGTGTTTTTACACCTAAAAAAATCCTGATTGGAGGTCTACTACCATGATCTCTTTCTGAATCGATAGCGGGAGGCATGTGCCCACTGTCACTTTGTTTAGCAGTCAAAGACCTGTGACTACTCTCACCCTTTTTTTATTATTTGGTCCCAGTTGTTTTGCCACTATCCAGGCGTTGGAGACGTGAAGAATTTAATCATCTCTTGTTTGATTCGATTAGTCTTCTTACATGCTCTTTTTCATTATGGTTTCAACCAGCTGTATCTACAAAATGCATTGTCTTATCCACCAGTGTTTATTTCTCTAGCTTCTCTTAATCTTTTTTAAAAATTAACTTTTTTGATTCTTTATCACTTATTTCTTTATTGAATAACCTTATTAATGCTCCCTCTAAGCTTTGAACATTGTCCCCTTTAACGTGTTCTAAGTGTTTCCAATGAATTTCTTTGTATTTTAGCAGCTCTCTTTGCAACAAACTGCTGATCAGGCACGTATTTTATTTCATGTTAATAGATTCTGCGACTATTTTTCCCTTATTATTCCTAGCTATAGGAGTCCCATACAACATTCTTTTCTTTATCTCTTGCAAGGGTTTTCTGCTTTATTCCTGCTTTTCTTTATTCGTACGTAAACTATTTGCTTCGATTTTGCAAATATTTCAAAACAATCTGGACTTAACAATAGTATCTTTACGTCATCAATCTTAATTATATTTTTAATGGTTCTTAACTTGTCCTGGTATCGCTTATAAGTATCCCACCATTTAATTCCTGCCTCCTCAACGCGGCTGGCTGTACGTGCACACACACACCCTCACTTGGCCTGATCTCTAGCCCACGGAGTAGGTCACCGTCGCGGCCCGTAAAAGCCATGGTGACGTCCCTCTAGAGGTGCCTCCGGCGTTTGCTTCCAGTCTATGCCCCCGCCTGTCTCTTATCTCTCTCTCTCTCACTCTCACTCGGTTCCTGTCCCTCCCTCCCACACTTGTACGACGCGCCCGTCCTCATGTCTCGACGGAGGCCCGACCGTGGCGCGCAAAAATCACTGCCCCATGCCCCGATCCTTCCGCTCCTGCTCTCGCGTCTATCGCTATAGCCGACGATCTCACCCACGTCCCCGCGTAACCTACACACTGTACCTTGGCGAATCCCGTGCTTCCTTACAGTAAGACCAGTCCACCATGAGCGTCGAGGGTCGCAGTCCAGGAAGTCGACGCTGTGTGATACCTGGGCCTCTCTCGCCTGCTGTCCGGGACACCTCTCACCTCGGGCTCGGCTCGGGTCGTCACGGGAGGACGCTTCGTCTCAAGATGGCCGCTGTTTAGGGTCGGATGGGTCGGAATCAGGCTTATTTTTCCGGGTCCTTCTTCCCGCTCACTCTCTCACTCGCTCTCTCTCTCTCGCACTTAATACTCGCTGTACACTCAGCTCTCTTGCTCCGAGTACTCCCTCCTACACTTCGCGCTCGGTGGTCTCACACCCACTGAACTCATCAGTCGCGTCCGTCCCCAACTCGTCGCTCGGTAGGTCAACTGACTATCTTTTGACCTACCTACCCAGTCCCTACCTTATCTTCCGGATCATTCTAACGTGCCGACGCTTCGACACTTACATCATCACATTCACTCATACGCACGCTACATTTCTGGTCTAGGTGTGTATCTCCTTCTCAGGCTTACCATTGGTCGTTTCTAAAACACACGAAAATTTCGTTTATGCGAGGATCCCATTATGAACACGAATTGGTTTCAGAGTAGGGGCGTCGACAGTGACGTGCAAAAATTGTGAAGCAAATTTTGCCACGTCACCTAGGGAAATATTTCTTTGTGATTGAAATCTCTGTGTCTGTATCTACATAAAAAGCCGCCTTTCCATCCCTTAACTGTGGGCCCTGTCACTGAACCGGTGGTAGCCTAAGCTTTGTTCTGACAAGTTTAATAGCTATTTTGGAAAGCTACCCTATTTCTTGATCACATTCTGAAACATTGGGTTCGTCATGTTTCACATGCGTCTCCAGCACTTCTTTCTATTACCTTCCTGGCAGGCTCTCCAACCCTGTGCGTGTATTGTGTTGTGCTGTGTTTTGCTATTACTTTTAATTTTGTCATGAGTGAGTCTGCATTATTAATGCTACAGTATTTATTTAAGAGATCTAAAATAAACTCTTTAACTTGTTTAAACTGCGTTACTCTCAGTGCAAGACGTTCGGCTACTTAACCTTTTAGTCTATTAATGTGGATGCGCAAGGAAATGGCTAGCTTGCCAGCCTTACTGTTTATGCAACCATTTGTACTGTTTTCTTGAACTACGGTAGGTTTTGTCCCCGTCAAAGAACGGTAAATTGTCGCCATATAGCTAAGCATGAGTAGAAAATTTTATGGCAAGTTTTGCGGTCTGCCTAGGTAGTTATTGTTGCGTAAAGTGTGTATGTTTTTTATACGGAAGGCCATGGTTGGTGCTTTATCACCTTATTGTCTATTCTTATTCGTATCAGAATCAGCCGATACTTGATCGATCGGTCGATTACGATATGACGGAGTCATTTTTCTCTGACCTATAGCATTAAGCGCCGAAACGCGTCATCAAGGTAGAATCTATTTTCATTATAAGAAGCTAATAAAGGTCCGGGTCTGTGTGTTTCATGTTCTACGTGAGAGTAATCGGATGCAAGGAGTAGCGCCAAAGAGAGAAGAGGAGGCATAGTGCCGAAGAAAAGCCCAAGAATGTGTAGTTCTGCGTATTATAAAATATTTGTAATTATGGCGCCATTGTCCTAATCCAGTACTTCTTTATCGACGAAGATTGTATGTTTACCTAGGTCTCTGTATTAAGAGTATGTATTGTAAATTGCGTCGCGTTCGAGTGCGTGTGACTAATGTCCTGGTGGTAAGAATCAGAATTATGTATGTAGATATAGTGTGGTAATGCGTGAGGCTGCACTAATTGGTGGGCCTAAGGACACTCTTGCAGTAGCCTTCGAGCGAACCAGAGCTTTCCGAGTTTTCGCGTTTCCGGTAGCACCGATCGAGAGAGAGAGAGAATCGAGAGAGAGAGCGAAGGAGAAGAGCGGAGAATTAGTTTTCCAAGCCAGCCGGGAACGACCTTGCGACCGACGACCGAGGAGACGAGGACCATCGCCACCCCCAGCTATCATCTGCGAGACCAGGGCATCGACAGGCCAAGAGCTGATTTGACCCGGAGCATGGTGAACCCGGAGGTAAGGGTAAAGTAGAGTGTGCGAGCGTGCGTGTATCCTTACGTGTGTGTCGGGGGGATCGAGTAGTGCGGGACTCCCCCCAGGAAGCATGGAGTGCGAGAACGGGAGAATCCGGGGGAAAGCGTGATTGTCGCGGATTATTGCGATAGCGCCGGATTGCACTAAGATTCGGGCCTAAACGCCCACGTGTAAAAGTTCGCCAAAAATAAAGTGAAGTGTTCTTAAAATCATTAACTCGTTTGTTGTCGTGCATGTATTTTTCTCTCCTTCAGAATTTACAGGTCACGCCTCGTTTCTCCTTGGGAGAGTAGTCCGATCCCGACGGACTACCGCTGGCAGGACCTCCTCAGAGACGAGTCTCCTGGGCCAAGCAGTGGACATCGTGAGCGTGGGTACCGGGGTTGTTTTTCGCGTTTCAGGATACGGCGGACTTTGGCGAGAGGAGTGGTGATAGTGTCTTCGGACGTTGTCTCGGGACCGCCCTGGCTGCGACACTCTATAGTGTCTCAGGGCGCGAAAGTGCAACGTCACACTTTATGATTATGAGTTTGTAGTGTTATCGTTGCCATAAACGGAGCCTCCTTAATTTTTTTAAGTTAATTGCTTATATCTTTAACTTAATTTCATTGCTGTTGATTATGTGTGAGTTCTACCCCATGCCTTCTTTGTATTTATGACTTGGTGTAATAGAAATCGGCCATTCCTGATTTCCCTGGCGTGTCCCATTGTGTTAGCAGTAAGTTTGCTTCTTCTACTCAAGTTCCGCATATTTCTGGAGCTCCTTTGATATATCCCCCGATGGTTCCTTCACTAAAACTGCTCACTACTCTAGTAAAAGATTCTATGTTTTCTTGTGTATCGAGAAATTTAACCCTTAGCTCTCTTCTTATCGATGACTTATTTTGAATAGTTCTGGTAGCCACATTGTGTGACAAGTAAACTCTCTTTGCATTTTATAGCTTAGCTTTCATTTTCGGAATCAAGCCTATTACTATCACTTCTGTTTTCTTTTTCAAGAAGTCAAGTGTCTCACACCCTTTTGGTCTTATTTATAATTCTGGCATTTATTGTCTTGCATCTATTTTTTTCTCTCTGTTAATTATATTACATATTTCAGTCCTATCGTCATTTATTTCATCCCTGCTTTTTACAACGCTATAGTAAGTACCCCTGTAAATAGGCATGTTTTCTGTGTCAATAGTTTAGATTTTTTAAATGTATCTATTCTATTTACGCAATACATCCAGGCCCTAATTAGAAAATTGTGTTAACGCGTGGGCTTACTATATTTGGAGAGATAACGCTTAGGGTCCCTCACATTAGCATTTGATATGATGTATGTTATACCCAGGTTTTGATATTTGGTCCTTTTCACCTAGCTGCGACAGCTAAGAGAGAGCGGAGGGTGAAGAGATTACCTGCTTTTGGTGCCCACTCCAATTTATGATATTCTCTTTATTAAAATGCTGTTTTCATGTTAACTTTTTCCTCAAGTCTCTGTAGCTTCCCGTTTTCAACTAAGTCGTCAAATTCTTACGTTATTTTCTCCCATCTCTAGAATTATTTTATCATGCCAATCGTTTTTCTAAAAAAAACTAGTGGATCGTTGGTGCCTGGACACCTAAGAATTAAGTTATACTTTAATGACATTCTATAGCAGCCAACATATAAATATTATATACGTTCTACATGAAAATATCGTAAAAAGACGATAATTTGTCTGTGAAACCTCGGGTAAGTAGATGAATATTTAAATTAAAAATAAATAAAAATCAAATAAATATTCAGTGTGTAAGAAATTTACTGCTCAAAAATATTGTTTTGAAGTATACAAAAAAAATTGTATAGTTTTATGAAAATATTAGTTTGTAAAAATGAATTTCCAAAACACTGTTTAGTTAAAACTTATAGTTAAAAAATTTTCTACTTGAAATATCTATCTTATTAAAATAAACTTATATTTTTATAAAACTATACAATTTTTTTTGTATACTTTAAAACAATATTTTTGTCTTGAGTCTCTTATTTGCTTTAAAATATAGATCATTTTTCCATACTTTCATTGTTACAAGTGTTTAATAACTAATTTTCTTATGTTTTAACTTTAATAAGGTATTTTGGCAGACGATTTACCAGTCATCCTTGAATAAAAGTGACTTACAAACCAATGATAACACAAAAAAAATTCCATGCCTTCAACGTATAGAATTTGATTACCAAATAATAAGCCAAACACACTTTTTAAAGAATGAAATTTTAGATTCAATGGAAGAAAATGTGACAGCTTAATATATCAAAGATTGTGCCTCACACAAAAGTGTGAGTAAATCCGATAGTGTCATTTATTTAAATTCTCGAATAAAAGAATTTAACACTACTTATTAATAAAAATGAAAATTCACCTAACAGCTCTATACCAAAAATTACATTGAAGCTGGTTTGTACCGTATCATTACCTTTTGTATTTAACGTATTTTTTTTTGAGTTTAAGCATTTATTATGATACTTAGCAAACTTCGAGAGCTAAGTTTAAATAAAGTAGATTTATTCTTCTAAGAACTTTTTTTCCCCATAAACAGGTGAGCGTTGTCTTTTTAAAATGCAAAACTCAAGAAAAAAAAAGGCATGTAAATTAAATGTTAAAACAGTTTAGAAGTAGAAAAAATTTTTTTTTAATTAAACAAAAATTTTAAAACAATTTTTCTTCTTAAATTACTTCAAGATAAGATAATATGCGTAGTTATGTAGAAATAATTTATTAGTATGCATGATTTGAACATTCTTTAAATATAAGTGGGGTTACTAAAAAAAAGCAAGCATAAAAAAAATGCTGTTCATATGTTTGTAGTACGCTTATTTCATTCTATCCGTTTCTAAAAAAGTTGTGTATGCTATAGAAACTAAAGCTAAGTGAAGAAATTTCGTTTAGCGTTTGCTCACGTGACACATAAAAAAAGACTAGAAAGTAATATTGGCACGCCTAATGCTGACGCGAGAAAGACGTTGAATGCATGCTATAATTTTTGCGCGGAGAACAAGTCAGGTTATCGTCAAGTGCAGGTGTCGCTTGACCCAATTTATGCCCTTTCCACGACCTAGCATATGTCACTTTCCATGTTTATTTCCCGTGTGCTGCGAGAATTAGAATTTTACCATTAGGTCATCTGCGGATTTTCAGAGAGGTAAACGTGGAACCATGTTGCGATAGAAAACCAAGCCTCTAAGAGTCTCCAAGTAAGCTGCAAAAGCAAAATATTGTGCAAGTGTAGGTGAGTCTAGTTATAAAGAGCAGTTTTCACGCAAGTAATTGGACAAGTTACAATCAAGCGTCAGTGGAAGAAGTCTCACTGGTACTCGCTCCACTTATCTGTACAGGCATTGAATACCCGTTTACATAGACACATATACATACACACAACGATTATACTTCTGCACCATTTTTTTCGTTTTTGTTTTTATTTAAACTACATGAATCTTCTTTTGCTTATGCCTTTACTGCATGCAGCCCTTCTAGTTTTTTTTTAAAACGAAGTTCCTTATGTCGCGTTACTTGGGGGGCTGGAATTTTAAAACCGACAGATTTTTTTTTTTTTGAACCGAAAGTGGTTTCACCCGAAGTCTCTTCCTCTCAAGTTTCCCCTCTTACCCCGTCCCCCTCACCAACTGTTTTCTATACACTTATACACTTCCCCTCCCCCCACTATATATGTATATCTGCTAACCGTGCCGTGTTACTCTTCTGCACACCTTTGCCACCATTCCCCCTCACACTCCCAAGCAATTGATTTTTAAACAAACTTTTATTTTGTTTTCCCACAACAACTTTTATTTTACTTTGAATTTTTTTCTTTTACAATTCTAAAAAAACAAAAAAAAAAAAAAAAAAAAAAAAAAAAAAAAAAAAAAAAAAAAAAAATTAAAATNGAGTTCATCTATATATAGAGGAGGGCAGGGCACGTAGAACAGGGCTGCAAAGCGTGGCACCTTTATAATATTAATAGTTATGCACTTAAAAATAAGATTTTTGTAAAAATTTACTAAAAAGGCTCTTACTATTGTCCTCTGAGTTTTTAATGTCATGAAATAACGTTTTCTATTTATTTCATAATTTTTCAATGTAGTGTGTTGAAAAAAGGTTTTGTTTATTACTCAATAGCTTGAAGCAGTCCGAAAGTGTAAAATTTTTTAAACAAAAAAAAGTTATGTTACATTATCACATAATTATATAAATAAATTAATTCATTCAATCAATTATAAATGAATCATGTAAGATCATTATATAAATATACTTCGAGTTTCATATCATTTTAATGGTTTTCAAGGGCACTTATTTTTAATTTGATAAACAAAT
Source organism: Copidosoma floridanum (assembly GCF_000648655.2). Next base: position 734,011 of record NW_019384288.1, on the reverse strand, counting down.
AATGGCACAATGTCATTAAGTTATTATATAAAAATAAAACAAAAATTGTAATAATTGGCTATAATAAGTGAAAAATAAATTTCAAAAAAAATTAATGAAATAAAATATTAAAATAAAATTACAAAATACATAAATAAATACAATGGAATGAAAAAAAATAAAATTAGAAAGGGAATGAAAAAAAAATATTAAGTATGAATATAAAAAAAGAAATTAAATAAAGGAAATACAAAAAAAAGAAAAAAAATGTAATTAAATCAAATATGAAAAAAAATAAAACAAGAAATGAAAAAAATAAAAATAAAACAAGAAACAAAGAAATAAAAGGAATAAACCAGGGGGTATAAATGGGTCATGGGACCCACGGTAAAAACGAAGTTCTTTAAACATCAGAAGAGTATAAAGACACAATTTCTCAGGTAACAAGGGGGTTGCGAGACCCATAGGAAGAACGAAGCTCTATGAAAATTAGTACTGCATTCATGTTGTCACTAAAACAAAAACTTAAAGAACGAAAAAAAAAATTTTTTCAAATTGAGTTCTGTACTTACGATGGTTGAACTTCGTGAGTTCTGGATTTATGCATGTTCTGGATCAAGTTCTGGATTTATGCATGACATACTCACGAAGTTCAACCATCGTGAGTACTGAACTCAATTTTTAAAATTTTTTTTATTCGTTCTTCAAGTTTTTGTTTTAGTGACTACATAAGTGCAGCACTAATTTTCATAGAGCTTCATTCTTTCTATGGGTCTCGCAACCCCCTTGTTACCTTAGAAATTGTGTCTTTATACTTATCTGATGTTTAAAGAACTTCGTTCTTACCGTGGGTCCCATGACCCATTTATTTTACTATAAGGTAGTATGAATAACAAGTAAACTTCAATATAACTCATCTACAAGCAGCATGAGACCACTTGCCAGGTCTCAGCCTTATTAATAATTCAGCAACTCCACCAGCTTTCCAAAAATATCGTTGGGCAGTAAGGTAGCCTATTGTTAAGGCATAAAAGCCACAAGATATCTGTAATAAATAGCTTTGACAGCCACTAGGTTTGTATTCGCAAAAAAATTGGACAAAATACAAATGATGAGATGTATCAGTCTATACAGTAAAGAAGTTAGATTATTAAATAACTTTAATTGACTCCTGTAAGTAATCATGGTAGTATGAGGGCTTAGAAAAAACGTACAGTTTTATCAGCCATTTTTATTTCTAGTTTCTTCTGAATAAGAGTCATTTTGTTGACTCTATTAGAAGTTTTACTACATTTTTTTTTTCTTTTTTTTCGCTATAACAGCTACAATCACTTTTTTGTATCCTCCTTTTGAACTGTGTTTTATAAGACTGTTTGTATAACTTCTCTGTTTGGATAGGAGTCTCGGGACCCCTGGAAAAAGTAAGACTTCCAACTTGTATTTTTTTTAGCTCAATGCAATGAAAACAATGAAAATTAAAATATATTCAATTTGAAAAAGTCTTTAATAATCTCATATTAATATAAAAAGTTATTAATATTTGGATGTATTAGAGCTTGTGCAAAGATTTAAAACATACTGTCATATACTGTTTACGTTAGACCTTATAAGCGCATTTTTTGTACTTCTTTGTTGACTATAATACATATATTTATATATGTATCAATTGTTGACCATCAATGCTAAACAAAATAAAAATTCTCACCATACTGCGTCAAAAACGGTACTTTCGTCCCATTAAGTGGGACAAAAACATCTTCTGTCGGTGCAGCATTTGTAAAAAATTGTACTTACCCTCTAAGGATAAGTGAAAGAGCCTCAGATTTTACGTCAATTGTAACTCTTGTTAAAATCTTTACATTAGACGAATAAATATTTTTTTCTTTTAATTTTCGCTACCTTAAAAGTTAAATAAGCTACTTAATTCAAATGTAATTAAGAAAACCAAAAGACACAGCTATTTTCCATTGTTCAGCTGTAATATCTTATGTAATCTCTTTAGTATAATTATTTATAATTTAATATTAAAATTTACCTGTATTTTACTAGTTTTTTCTAATCTTAAGTTAATACTAAGAATACTTGTTTTGGTCACGTAAAAATTATTTTTGTAACTCATGACAGACAATAGAAAATCAATTCATTCATAGGTAGAATATGTAGAATTTAGCTTGATCTTTAAAATATGACTTCTATTATTTCTAAAATTATTACAGTCGTTTTTATAAATCTGTGTTACTTATATTTTGCACCTCAAGACTTGTTTTCTATACGTAGAATTATTTTTGGCCTATTTGGCTACCCTTTCAAGATACAAAAATTTTTCTAATTTTGGAAGGTTATGTTAGAAACAAAAACTGTTCGACGATTTTATCAATGTACGTATCAATTTTAAAATTATGCCATACAAAATACAAAATTTTTCTTGATGTGTGCTTTCTAAGATACAGATGAAAATCAAGAAAATTGAGATTGTTTGTGCAAAGTCCAAACCTGGTTTATTTTTTCTCGTCAATCATGTAGTTTTCCTTTAGAAAACTTGTGAAAATGGTTATTTTAGGTTTCTTTAGCTTATTTCTCTTGTTATAACAGTCTTCCTATTTTTAGAAGAAATGTTGAGAAAAAAATTTTTGGAAGATTTTGTTATCGTCCATGTTAATTTTCTCAACCACAGCATGGAAAAGAGAATATTGTTTTATTGGTTCTCTCCAAGATACAGTAAGAAAAAATAATAATTCGGGTTACGTTTGTGCATAGTTCTACTTATTCTTATTTGTTTACCTTAAGGCAGTATAGTTTTATTTTTAAAAACCTGTGAAAACTGTTATTTTTAGCTTATTTGACTTCTCTTTTTTTCTTCGTTTTTTTTTGCTTCCAAAGGTTGAGTTTTCATATTATATGTAATACTTTATGCACGTTTGTTTACATTTATATTTACATATGAACGGATAAATAAGAAAATTGAGTTTTTACAACCTTGCAGATGAACAAATAGTCCGATTTTATTAACTTTAGTGTCATGACGTGAGTCTCTCTAGTAGCTACATTTTGACGTTTAACGATTTAAAAAAATTATATCTTTTGAGCTACTGCCAAAAAACTAATTTTTGTAATTTTAATAATTATTATAACCACATGTTACCTGAAACTAACCATTTTAGTCCAATTTTATTAACTTTGGTGTTATGACGTGAGTCTCTTTAAAGCTACATTTTGACGTTTAACGATTTAAAAAAATTATAGCTTTTGAGCTACTGCCTAAAAACTAATTTATGTAATTTTAATAATTATTATAACAACATGTTACCTGAAACTAACCATTTATGTCTTAACTATAAAAAAACTTTTTTCTTAGTATTTTGAAGTTAAGAATCAGGATCCTACGTTGAAATTTCTCCTCTACTAATCCAGCAACTGTTAGATATGATATATTATTACTGAAAGTTTTATTTAATAGTTCAGAGGCATCTTTGTTTATTAGACTTTGT
>NW_019384288.1:656203-730087 GCF_000648655.2 Copidosoma floridanum | reverse complement strand
TTTTTAAGGAACAAATATATATAGTATTAGAATAGGGCAAGTGTAGCACCTTGGGTAGGGCAGGCGTAGCACGGTGGACAGCCATACGTCAGCTACGTGGAAGATATGCTGATTTTATACCGAACCTCATCCGTATGTAAGCAATACAAGATGCTTTGAGTGCTAACTTGCAATGTTTTGTGATTTTCGTAGTTGATAACACTTTGAAAATTGTATCAAGTATGTCTCTAAAAATTATGATATGTCAAAACGTGACAGTCTTATAATATAGGTATACATATACAAATACATGTACACACACACACACACACACACACACACACACACACACACACACATATATATATAATCTATTTCGTAATTATATTTAGCTATATTGTCATAAGTCAGAGAAAGCACAAACATAACCTAAATTATTTTCTTCTTCGACTGCATCTTGGAAAGAACAAGTGAAAAAATATTTTCTTTTCTATACTGTAATTAAAAGAATCAATATGGACGTTTACAAAGTCTTCGAAAACTTTGTGTCTCAACATCACTTCACAAAATAAAACTAGTAGACGTATTGTACACGTATTTTTAAAATGTATAAAAAAAGACGTTGTCAATATGTTTAATCTTAATACGTCTGTGCCATTGTGGTCTTGATGAAAATCAACAAGGTCTAATAAACAGAGATGCCTCTAAACTATTAAATAAAACTTTTGGTAATAATATAGTAACATATCTAACAGTTGCTGGATTAGTAGAGGAGAAATTTCAACGTATGATCCCGTTTCTAAACTTTAAACTACTAAGAAAAAAAAAAATCTTCTTATAGTTAAGACATAAATAAGTTTAAGATAACATGTTGTTATAATAATTAATATAATTACGAAAATTAGGTTTTGACAGTAGCTCAAAAACTTTAATTTACTAAAATCGTTAAATGTCGAAATGTAGCTTGTAAAGACACCCAACATCTACCACTAAAGTTAATAAAATCGGATTACTTGTTTATCTGTAAGGTTGTAAGAACTCAATTTTCTTATTTCAGTCAAAAACAGTCAAATAAGCTTAAAATAACAGCTTCCACAGGTTTTTAAAAATATAACTACTTTATTAAGGTGCACAAATCAGAAGAAATATAACTATGCACAAACATAACCTGAATTATTTTCTTTTTTGACGGTATCTTGGAAATAACAAATAAAACAATATTCTCTTTTTTATGCTGTGGTTAAAAAATTTAATATGGACGTTAACAAAATCTTCGAAAAATTTTTGTCTCAACATCAGTTCTCAAAATATGAAAACAGTTATAACAAGAGAAATAAGCTAAAGAAACCTAAAATAACTATTTTCACAGGTTTTCTAAAGGAAAGCTACATGATTGACGAGAAGAAATAAGCCGGGGTTTGACTATGCACAAACAATCTCAATTTTCTCGATTTTAAACTGTATCTTAAAAAGGATGTATCAAAAAAAATTTTGTATTTAGTCTGGCATAATTTAAAAATTAATACGGACATTGAAAAAATCGTCGGACAGTTCTTGTTACAACATAACCTCTCAAAACTAGAAAAATTTTTGTATCTCGAAAGGGTAGCCAGATAAGCCAAAAATAATCTCATTTATAGAAAATAAGTCTTGAGGTGTGAAAATGTATGTTACAGGGATTTATACAAACAATCGATCGTAATAATTAGAAAAATTGTACAAGTCATATTTTAAAGGCAAAGCTATATCCTACATCTCATGCTTATTAATTGATTTTTTTTCTATTGCTTGCCATTAGTGACAAGAATAATTGTCACGTTACCAAATCCAATAAAGTACAGGTAAATTTTAGTATTAAATTATAAATAACTATACAAAATTAACTGCATTAAAAATACAACTCAACAATAGAAAATAGCTGTGTGAATGGTTTTTCTTAATTACACTTAAATAAAGTGGATTACTAGGATTTTATGGTAGCGAGAATTCAAAAAAAGTTTTTATTTGTTTAATAAAAAGATTCTAACAAGAGTGACAATTGACGTAAAATCTGAGGCTCTTTTACTTATGTTGAGAGGGTAAGTATGATTTTTTACTGATGCTGCACCGATTGAAGGAGTTTTTGACCCACTTAACAGGACAAAAGTCTCTTTTTCCATGCAGTATGATGAAAATTTCTATTTTTTTTTGCACTAATGACCAATAATTTGTACATATAATAATATGTATATTATAGCAAACTTGGAGGAACAAAGAGTGCGCTTATCAGGCCAACGTAAGTAGTATTTAAGAAAATGTTTTTGAAATGCGTGTACATGCTCGAATACATAAAAATATTTAAAATTTTTTGTATTTATATGAGATTATTAAAGAACTTTTGAAATTAAGTGTATCCTAATTTTCTTTGTTATTATTGCATTAAGTTTAACAACATACCAGTTGAAAGTCTCACTTCAGCCATGGATCCCGAGACTTACACTTGGTCTTAATTTTAATTAGCTGAGTCTAACTATTATTATGAAAAAAGGATTTTTTCCACAGACTGATTTATTTTAACACATTTTTTGCCAACGATCTTTTCTGGAAATATATGTTATCAACAAACTTGTTGTAAGTTACACAAAAATTTTTATAAAACATAGTTTAAAGGAAAATACAATAAAGTGATTGTAGCAGTAATAGTGTTAAAAAAAAAAAAGAAAAATTTTTCATCTTCTAATACAATCAACAAAATGCCTTTTTAAAAAAAAAACTAAAAATAAAATTGGCTTATAAGACTGTACGTTTTTTTTGAAACTCTTAAACTAGTCTTATGATTCACAGTAGTCAATCAGAACTATTTAATAACTTAACTTCCTTACTTAATAGACCAATATGTCTCGTGTTGTATATTTTGTCCAGTTTTTTCTGCAAATACAAACCTTGTGGCTGTCGAAGCTATTTATTACAGATATCCTGTGGCTTTGATACCTTAACAATAGGCTACCTTACTGCCCAACGATATTTTTGAAAAGCTGGTGAAGTTACTGAATTCTGTATTGGGTACCGACAACACACTGAATTATTTATTTAGGAATAAGGCAGGTGTTAAGACATGAGCCTTCCTAAATGTCGTTGGAATTTCTTTTACGTTTTACTTTCACTTAATTAGATTTTTGTAATTTGCATATTTTATTAGTGACAATTCTCTGGATGGCAACATATTTGTCACGACGGCAGAAATAAAAATGAGTGTCTCTTCACATGTAATTTTGCTTATGCGCAGTAACACTTAACTCTCAGGAAAAGTAGGTCGCAAAAATATAACCGATCAGCATAAATTAAAAATAATGTTGACTGACCAAAGCAAAATTTATAATATAAGGCTTTAATTGTTTTTAAAATAATATTAAGGAATAATGTACTAAAAAAGGCATCTTCTCAGCTTTTTTTAAGTGTTGATCTAGCTGACCATTGTCAATAATCTAATTAAAAATGTTTTATCATTTATTAACAGATCCTTATTTTAATATGCTCACTAGGTATACGTGTTACAAGATGCTACTAAATTATTTAAATTTTGTATTGAAAATATATGATGTACATTATTTTTTAATAAAAATTGATGTACGATATAATTATTGTTAATGATGTTTATTTTGTAGCAGTTATTTTATAACACGTTTATAGCATAAATGTGTACAGTGTATGTTTATAGTGTTTATAAAGCATTTGGTAAATCAAGCAGGTTCTTTTATTAAAAAAAATTAAAAAATAAGCAATTGCACTTATTTTATTTGCATAAGCCATAACACATACTCACATAACTTTTTCATTCAGAACAGAAAAACAGAGAGTACCACATCCTCATAGTTCACTGTGGTACTCTAAGATGGCTTAGAATTACAAGCCATGTTAATTGTGATAAACTTAACGGTTTCTTTTATTTAACGGCCATTTGAGACTTTATGTAATATGCAAAGTTATCTTATGGCATGAAAATTAATGTTACAAATTGGAAATTACTATTATTATGATGAACTGTTAACCAAAATAATGAAACTTCATAATTCAAAATAACAAGATATGAGAGACTTTCTTACAAGTTTTATTCATATTATAAGTTTGTATGAAGTCTATTCACTTAATTCACGTTCAGTGTGAGAAAAAAGATAAAACTTTTTTTGGAAGTTATTTTAATTTTACTTAAATAGCTTTATTAATTGAATTTTTCGATAATTTTAGAGATCATTATGTATTATTTATATATAGAATGTGAGGGTACTGTTGAGAGACAAGAAAAGACAAGGTAGGACTGAGAAGGGGCACTGAACACCTTTTGGGAGTAGGTGGTGGTTATTAAAAATACGCACTACAAATAAATATATCATATTCAGAAGTACTTTTGTGTGAAACTACAAAGTATCCTACATGTAGTGAGTACAAACTAACCTTACTACCTTTAAAGTAGGCCTGATAGTTTTAGTTCTATGTATATACATTTATTATATTTTGTAGGAATATTTTACTTAAAATGAGCTAGCTTAAATTCTTCTGATAGGCAGATCAAAGGTAAACATAATATTTTTATTTAACATTATAAATTTTTTACTTTAACGTCAAGAAGATTTAATATGTCATTGGAATATTCTGTTGTAAACATTCTGTTTATTGGCATGAGTTTCTATCCTAGTGACAGCCCTATTTTAATCCGTTTTTATTGTATGATAACTTAAAAACTTTTTCTACCAATATAATAGAAAGAAATGTGAAGCTAATTCTTTGAGAAATAATTTATAATAACGTTTTAATAGCATTGCAGTTTTACATGACATGTATAAATGGTACAGGGGTTGTAACAACTATTTCTTACATCTCTTTTTATACATCGTCTTTTACTTTCCTACACGTATGGAATGACTAGTTCTTGACAAATATTGATCTTACACAAGCTACACGAATAATTTACTAATCAAAAACGTTTAGTCCTACTTGTATCACAAATTAATTATATGTACTGAGCAGTATGTTCGCTGGATGCAAGTCATAAACAAACGTAAAGATCAACTATAGTAGCATTTCTGGTAAGAGAAGTGAAAACTTGTAGGACTTTTTGAATTTGATATATTCTTGACTATGGCTCTTTTAACTATTAAATTACCTTGCATTGTCGGAACAGTAGCGTTAAAATAATTTAGGTATTGTTTAACGCATGCCTAATACTTTTAAAACTAAGTTAGGAAACATTATGAAAAAGATGGTTAACCATCAATAAAAGAGCTAAAGAGAAATAATATAGTGGTCTAAAATAATCTGTAAAGACGTCATTTGCTGTAACTAACGTCATTCTCCTGTGACTTGATCAGTGAGATAAGTTTACGTAGATTTAACACAAAAATCTTTAGGTTATGTTACTGACTTCTATGTTGCTTCAGTTTTATCATCAGAAATGTTGGTCTCACCATTTTTTTTACCTTTAAGACTAAAAACAACTACAATATGAATAGTTTCTAAAACTTTCATAACTTTCATGCTTAGTACTATTATAACAATGTTAACTCGCATCGTTTTAACTTAATGTGCAAAAAAATCCTGAAGATTCCTACAAGCTTACACTTTTCTGGCACGACATGAGAGCCATAACACTTGCAGTCAGCGAATCACCCACACATTATCATCGTCTTGTATCAAAACTTTTTTTCTCACCAGGGGTATTTTAAGCCTTTAACTATCTTATGCACATAGTGATTTATCAATTTTTCATATCTTGTATCTCATTTTATTATCCTGGTGACATGGTACTTACTCTTTCAGGATTATCAAAAGGTGTGGGCTTCATTAGATTTGATCAACGCATCGAAGCAGAACGTGCCATCCAAGAACTGAATGGTACAATTCCAAAAGGCTCATCAGAGCCAATTACCGTCAAGTTTGCCAACAATCCTAGTAATAATAACAAAGCTATACCACCATTGGCAGCATATCTGACACCTCAGGCAACTCGCCGATTTGGTGGTCCAATCCACCATCCTACCGGTCGCTTCAGGTACATTCCACTGTCGCCACTATCCAGGTACCTACTTGCCTCTACTCACTCTTTCCAACAAGATTAAATGGACGACGTAACAGCCAATTTTTACAAATACAAATTGTTTTTTTTGGCTTGGAAAAAATATCGTTCTATTTAAAACTTTTTTTCGCCAATTAATACTCCTACAAACCTGCATGCATACAAAGTGAAACATCCTATGGCTTTTTTTACTATTTATCCTTATTTATTCGTTAATTAATTTGTAGTTACAATATCCTAACAGTACTTTTAGTAAAAGTAATAAAATTGTATATTTTTTATTAATTTAGGCACTACTATTTTCCAACTTTAATTTCCTAATGTGTATGATAGTTACGTTTTACATATTTTTTTTCTTTTTTTATTAGATTATATTTTTCTGCAACACTTACACTCTTCTAACTACGTTCAGACTGCATAACATGACATTTATTGTCATCGATTAATTCACTTCTTACACATCTCTATTTGAGATGCTTAATTTATTTCGTGTCAAATTTAATAAACTTCTACCATCATATAAACATTTTTTAATATTTAAATTACTGTGGAAGTGCCGATGCACTTATTTTGAGAATTAGTTTACATGAATATGAGCCACAACACATACGAAATATGCCTTAACTATGCTACGTGTTAAGAAAAGTTCTTATGTAACTTAGGGCCACCAATAAAAATTTCCAGTGGTTGTAGTAAAGGCAATTAAAACTGCAAAAAATAAGAGACTGTTAATATTTGGTAAAAATACGTTACTAATTTTTAAAGATCTATAACTTTTGATTGGTGGCACTAAATGCTACAAAACTTCATTAAGTTTATAGAGCTGAATTCAAGCTTTTGGTTAAGCTTTATTAGAGCCTCTTAAGATGGTGATCTACTTCGTCACTAATTTGAGAATAAGTATACTCATTAAGTGATGTATCTCACGAAAAAGAACTTTTCGAATTAAATGCCAAGACATGTGTTCGATGTTTTATTTTCACAATGGTGAAAAAAAGTTTTGTGATGGTCTGTTTCTTTCAAGTGTAAAAAAAAAATACTTTTATCGTCAAGGTTACTGTAAAGCAAAGATAAGGACAGCACTTTAATTTTTAAGAATCTTGTACAGCTCATAGACACGATGTGAATTTTTTGTTCTGTGTATTTCAATTTTCTTACAAACACGTGCATTTTAAAAAATATATCTATGAGACGTTCCACGTCAACCGGGCCACCACTGGGAACAAAAATTGTAAAGCTTAAAAAAATCGTGCAAGGGCTCAAAATTTTTGTATTGAGAACGTCCTTCAAATGTCAAGTGGCATATTAAAAAATTCAATATGGCTGGTCCAATATGGCGGCCACAAGCCGTGTCCAGCAAAAAAAGGTTGTGAAAATGAAAATTCACAACGGACCAGGTAGTTTTATGGCCTATGGCCAAAATTGTACCCGATAGATGCCCCTGAAAAAGTTGCGTGGTTAGAAGACGAAATCCAAAATGGCGGATTCAATGATACTAATAAGGTAAGATAAATTAATGTTATTTTGAAATTTAATGTAGAACTAGTGCTATATATATATGCCCTATAGTGTCTTTTTTCAGTTTATTCACTTTTCGACCTTCATGTAAACATCGAGCTTACACACTGTACCGGCGAATACAAATCTATAACGTAAGGGTATGGTTAATCTATCACCACTTATATCGCAACGAAGTTTATTTGTTTCTAATCCAATAGGTTAGCACATACTTTGGGTCAAAAATATAGACTATCACGCATTAGCCCTTAGTTACAAATCTGAGTAGTGAGACAGCATATTATGATGGTGAATTCTCAAACTGTACCATACATGTGAATAATTGTGGCCATTATGAGTCCATGTTTGAAACTTAAGAAAACTTATAACTTTAACGTTTGTTTTTGTCCAACAACTTGTATAATTTTTTAAGGAACAAATATATATATGTGTGGGACATTCCACGTCAACTGGGCCACCGCTGGAAGCAAAAATTGTAAAGCTTTAAAAAATTGTGCAAGTGCTCAAAATGTTTGTATTGAGAACCTTCTTTGAATGTCAAGTAGCATATTGATAAATTCAATATGGCTGGTAAAATATGGCGGCCAGAAGCCGTAGAGGAATTATGAGTACAGAAAAAAAGGTTGTAAAAATGAAAATTTGCAATGGACCAGGTAGTTTTGTGGACAAAATTGTACCGCATAGATGCCCCTGAAGAATTTGTAGGGTAAGTAGACAAAATCCAAATTGGTGGATTCAATATGGAGGTCCAACATCCAATATGGTTGCCAAATTTTTAAAAATCAATCAATTTACACTAAATTCAGTATACGGGTGTTTCATAGGTCACTGATCACGAATTTAAGGTCAGACTTGCCAAATTTAAAATGGTAGATTCAAGATGGCGGACAAAATTTATGAAAATCAACTGATTTGTACAAAATTTGGTACAAGGGTGAGTTTGACGCCGTTGATTATGAACCTAATGACAGACTTCTAACAGTAAAGATGGTTGACTCTATATTACAACAATTTTAAAACTCAGTCCATTATATTTCATCAGTCACATTGAATTTTTCAAAGTGCTATGTGGATTTTCAAAGCTCATCTGTTTCAAAATATTTTGAGCCCTTACACAATTTGTTTTAAACATGTCAATTTGTTCCCACGGGGCCAACTCTGGGAGTGCAAATTGTAGAGCTCAAAAAATTGTGCAAGGGCTTCAAATGTTTGTTTTGAAAAGCTCGTTTGAACGTTAAATGGTATTTCAAGAATTTTTTAAATGGTACCTTGAAAATATTTAGAAGTATGTGAGGATTTTTAATAATTAAACATAAAAGGGTTTTAGAATGACATATGGATTTCACATAATCATGCGATTTTCAAAATGGCTGTTGAAATTGTCAGTACTAAATTATCGTATCTTAAAAGGAATGGTACAAAAGAATGAGTGACAAGTTATAATTAGTATTACAAGCCATATTATTTATTTGAGGATCGAATACTTAAAGCTCGGATTTTACGTAAGTTTTTTTACAAACAATTTTTTGTTTAACTAATACATAATGAATTTAGTGCATAAGATTGTCGATATCAAAACTTTAAATAAATCATAATAATATTGTATAATAGTTATAGGGCTCACAGCATCTTAATATCTTTTAACTTCTTATCATTTTTCTCCGTGCATTCAAAATGCGTGGCCTTTATGGATATTCATGACAGGTGGAGCACTAAAAAATTGACGTGAAAGGTGCTTTTGCGTTATTTTGTGGAGTTTTTTACTATATAACATTATTTTCATGTCAGGAAACTTTTTTTTCCTCATGTATACAGAGCTTTAGGTGTCAAAATGGCTTCATTTGGCTTATCCTAAACACTTGCTTTTGTGGCTTTTCTTTTTAATGTAGCACCTAAGCCATCACAAACATACTTTCCATGAGCAATGGTATGACAGTTCCACTCAGCCAAAACAGAAAAATCTTTATAATGATGAACTGAATTACATATTTGAAAACGGTTTTTAAAGTTTTGTATGGCTCCATCAGAAACTTATTCCAATTTTGTCATATTCGGACACATTTTTTTTAATTTCTGGTATGATTTTTTGTTGCATTACGTATACAGCAGCTGTATCATGGCTCATACTGTTGGATAAGAGGATAAAACTACCATGCTTAATATCTTGTCCTGACTTCTAATAACAAGTAACTGGGAAAACAGTTCATTGATTATTATTGTAGTAGAAGGCTTGTACCACGTCTTGTACTACAAAAGCAAAGTTTTCGGAAAAGTCCAGTTGAACGAGTACTTTATTTTGACTTAGATTTTTTGTACGATTAGACACGTATGCTTGCTGACTTTTTGAAATAAAATGATAGGGTATGAATTCTTCCAATTTATTAATAAAACTCAAACGAAGTCATCAACAGGAAGACATTTTTTCTTAAATGTGCATCTATCTGCAGATTTTCACAAACTAAAAATTATTTTTTCCATACCCTGTGATTCGAAAATGTTAGATACGTAAATTTTTAATATTTTAAATTTCGGACATGATTGAGACTCATTCAAAAAGCAATCAGGCTGTGTATTTTTACATTATGTAAATTTCAAGCAGTCGTTATAGTTCTGTATTTTATTTTGTAAATTTTCTGTCATGTTTTGTAAATCGGAAGCATCAAGCATATTTTTGAAATTCTCATGTACTGGACATACACATACACTGTGTCTCTGTTTATCACCATCAAGTATCCACCACTTTGGTCTGAGCTCAGCAAACTCGCTTAAACTTACTGGATTTTTTGTATTCAATTTTATAAAATCTTTATATAAAACACATAGATCTGAGAGAAGTAAACGTTTCTGTATTTTCATGTCTTTCCTCGTCCTTTCTTACAATAACAGCATTCTTTTTGCTCACCATATGCCGACTATTTTTATCTGACTCATAAAAGCTCGGACGATAAAGTTTTACCTGCTCTCAGAGATATATTAGTACAATACCCTTTAATTTTTTTCAAATTCTTGCTTTTTCAGCCATCCTTCTTGAAGTTTCAAATTATTTAGCTACTTTTCGTGTTGACTAAAAATCAGGAGCTGTTGTAAGTATTTCTACGCATAAAGGGTCGTGAGGTGGCAAACTTTCGAATCGTTCTTTGAGTCCATTTAATAATTGTTCCAATTCGTCTTCTCAAGAAATGCATGATTTTTTTGCTGGAGAACAATCAACATCTTTTTGGACATATAACTGTTTTTTAAAGAGTTATTTTGATTCTGAGAAACTGCACTATCTGACAGAAGTTTACTATTTTTATGATGAAGTTTTAGACAATCCATACAAATTTTGGAAAAGTTTGAGCAATGTGGAAAAGATTCCAACATACTCTTGGTCATATTTCTCCAATTTCTTCCTTTGTGACAACGAATTCTAAACGGATTAGCACATTTATCTAAATGTAGGCTTTTCGCAACATTTTCTTGAGGAGTAGACTTAACATGCCTTTCAATTGAAATACATTGAACATTGAATACTGTAAATAAAATTATTCTTATTGTTATAAAACTCTTTTGACGTACATTACAAAACCAATCAAAGGAGTTAACGATATATGCTAAATAAACATTATTTCTTACTTACATATTATTGTTAACTGTAAAGTATATTATTTTACTTATATAGGACTATTCAATCACAATTTATGTATGATAAAAGCTACAATAGCTGCAGTTCTCAGGAAAAATACAAACATTTGTTAATACTTCAATTTAATATCTAATAAAATCCAACTAGCGTGGTGTCAGTTGCTTCATCTGTCACGAATATCCATAAAGGTCACGCATTTTCCATGAATGCAGAAAAATTATCAGTAGTTAAAAGAGATTTAGATGCTGTGAGCCCTATAAATATTATACAATATTATTATAATTTATTTAAAGTTTTGATATCGACAATCTAATGCACTAAATTCTTTATGTATTTGTTAAAAAAAAAATTATTTGTAAAAAAACTTACGTAAAATTCGAGCTGTAAGTGTTCGATCCTCAAATAAATAATATGGCTTGTAATACTAATTATAACTTGTCATTCATTCTTTTGTACCATTCCTCTTAAAAGACGATAATTTAGTACTGACAATTTCAACAGCCATTTTGAAAATCGCATGATTATGAGAAATCCATATGTCATTCTAAAACCCTTTTATGTTTAATTATGAAGAATCATCACATACTTCTAAATATTTTTAAGGTACCATTTAAAAAATTCTTGAAATACCATTTAACGTTCAAACGAGCTTTTCAAAACAAACATTTGAAGCCCTTGCTCAATTTTTTAAAGCTCTACAATTTGCACTCCCAGAGTTTGCCTGGTGGGAACAAATTGACATGTTTAAAACAAATTGTGTAAGGGCTCAAAATATTCTGAAACAAATGAGCTTTGAAAATCCACATGGCACTTTGAAAAATTTAATGTGACTGATTAAATATAATGGACTGAGTTAAAAAATTGTTGTTATATAGAGTCCACCATCTTTACAGTTAGAAGTATGTCCTTTGGTTCGTAATCAACGGCGTCAAAATCACTCTTATACCAAATTTTGTACAAATCAGTTGATTTTCATAAATTTCGTCCGCCATCTCGAATCCACCATTTTAAATTTGGCAAGTCTGACCTTAAATTCGTGATCAGTGACCTATGAAACACCCGTATACTGAATTTGGTGTAAATTGATTGATTTTTAAAAATTTGGCAACCATATTGGATGTTGGACCTCCATATTAAATCCGCCAATTTGGATTTTGTCTATGTACCCTACAAATTCTTCAGGGGCATCTATCAGGTACAATTTTGTCCACAAATTTACCTGGTCCATTGCAAGTTTTCATTTTTACAACCTTTTTTTGCTGTACTCATGATTTCTCTACGGCTTCTGGCCACCATATTGGACCAGCCATATTAAATTTATCAATATGCCACTTGACATTCAAAGGAGGTTCTTAATACAAACATTTTGAGCACTTGCACAATTTTTTAAAGCTTTACAATTTTTGCTTCCAGCGGTGGCCCAGTTGACGTGGAATGTTCCACACATATATATATTTGTTCCTTAAAAAATTATACAAGTTGTTGGATAAAAACAAACTTTAAGGTTATAAGTTTTCTTAAGTTTCAAACATGGACTTATAATGGCCACGATTATTCACATGTATGGTACAGTTTGAGAATTCACCATCATAAAATACTGTCTCACTACTCAGATTTGTAACTAAGGGCTAATGTGTGGTAGTCTATATTTTTGAGCCAAAGTATGTGCTAACCTTTTGGATTGGAAATAAATAAACTTCGTTGCGATATAAGTGGTGATAGATTTACAAAACCCTTACGTTATTGATTTGTATTGGCTGGTACAGTGTGTAAACTCGATGTTTACATGAAGGTCGAAAAGTGATTAAACTGAAAAAAGACACTATAGGGCATATATATATAGCACTAGTTCTACATTAAATTTCAAAATAACATTAATTTATCTTACCTTATTAGTATCATTGAATCCGCCATTTTGGATTTCGTCTTCTAACCACGCAACTTTTTCAGGGGCATCTATCGGGTACAATTTTGGCCATAGGCCATAAAACTACCTGGTCCGTTGTGAATTTTCATTTTCACAACCTTTTTTTGCTGGACACGGCTTGTGGCCGCCATATTGGACCAGCCATATTGAATTTTTTAATATGCCACTTGACATTTGAAGGACGTTCTCAATACAAAAATTTTGAGCCCTTGCACGATTTTTTTAAGCTTTACAATTTTTGTTCCCAGTGNAATAAAAATATTTTTTATTTCTCAGTCTTAGTACAAATGTGTATGATTTACTATTTGAGACAGATTTTAATTAATTATTGATCGAAAAAATGTGAATTCAGAAATATCAGCGTTTAATTTTTCATGTATTTTAATGGATATACCATCTTTAGAAGAGTGACCTTCAAAGATTTCAGTACTTTAAACGATTTTTATCAACTTTAGATATCTGATTAGTTATAAGTAAGCCATACGCATTTGATAATCGCATTACCTGATGGGCAGACAAGTTATTCAATTCATTCATAAGCTTCATTAAACGAGTTGTACGATTTGCTTTTTGAAAGTATGAAGAACATATATTTGTGGGATTTTTTTTTTACAGTAGTTCTTAATAACAACGGTAAATGTTCTTAAGTAGCAATTATTTAATGTACAGAAGATTATGTCATGGTTAAACTGTCGGTTATAGGGTTTATTGTCTTTTTTTTAACTGAAATTTCTTGTGTCAGGCCATTTACAGCTACGTGAAATGCGTTACAAAAGAATGTAGCCCTTCACCTTGCACCTAATAATTCAGTGATGCCAAAAATAATTAATTTTACAAATAATATAAATTATATAGGTTCAGATTCACGTTTATAATGTTTTAACAAGTTTTTATTTTTCTTAACTTAACTTACTTCTATGATCGTTGGTTAACCACTGCTTGCGCGCACGCAAACGCAAGATCTTACAAAGTTGACCGCAACGATGATCTCAATCCTACACGAGAGTACTCGTGGTGATTTAAATAATTAGGCTGCTGCTTTTAACGTTGGAACCCAAGTCGACGATCCTTTTTTTGTTATTCACTTTTTAGGCGAGTTTACAGTGGCCTGGTTTGCTCGAGCTTTTCTCATACAGCTTAGTCACCGAACTAAGCCTTACATTTGCTTGAAATGCACGCTTTTAACACGTAGCTTAATTACCAAACTAAGTCTTACATCCACGCAAAAGGCATTATTTTCACACGTAGCTTAATCACTGAACTAAGTCTTACATCCGCTTAAAAGACGCAACAGAACTCACTCTCCAGCCTTTTTAGTTACTTTGGAGCACTTGATGAAAGAGAGAAGGCAATTATTGGTATGTGCAAAGGAGTTTTCATACTCTCGCATTTGAAGAGGATACGTTAAGTTGGGGATTCGAACGACCAATCAGAGCTTAATCCAAATACTCTCAATTTACACAAGCATAAACGTGGTGCCACAACTATACCGCGAACATTGGTAAAAACCACTGATCTCTCGGATTTTGCATTTGGTTCAGTTGATGTTGAAACTGTGCACAACATTCACTGTGGATTATTCTCAGTAATAAATGATGAAACTGTTAATTGTTTTCACTCTTGTGGACATTTAGTGCAAATTTATTTCGTAAGATGAGCGCTGTATGAGATTATTTAGAGATTGCACACGTAGTTAGAGTTTTGCGACGACAGCTCTTTTCAAAGAAAGTAAGTTACATGTCACGAGATGGCAGAAGCAACTATACAGCTCAATGTTTAACAATCGCTGAGCACTCGCTTTTCAAAAGTTTCTAACGGAGCTGTGTATTTCAAAGTAATGAATATTAAGTATATGACATGGAATGTTACAACGTGATTAAAACCTATATTCTTGTTCTTAATTTTTAGCTGAGTAGAATTTAGTTATAAGCATGGGTTAATTTTAATACTCATTCGTAAATAATTATCGAAAATAAATTGGATGACAAATTACAACTTTACGATAAAAAATAGCTATATGTCTATGGTTTTTCTTAATCTAAATCAGATACAGTAAATTATTTTCCCCTTATGGTAGCTAAAATTTGAAAAAAATCTTATCCGTTGGATACAATGATTTAAATAAGAATTGATTATACAACTATGATGTCATACCAAATGCACGAAGAGTCATTTAAAATAAAAGGAATTTTCGTTTTGTGTACCTGGACGAAAGTACTCTTTCCGGTTCAGTCAGATAAATATTTTCGTTTTGTTCTGCATTACATGACTAACTATTCGTTTATGTATTAATACATGTATCATAGTAAACATGAAAGGACTTAGAATGGTAAGCACACGTTTTACATAAGTAGTATGTATAAGTTTATGTATTATATAGAGGTGCGTGCTCGAATACATAATTGCAATGAAATTTCTGCTATTTTAATACTGGATTCTCAATAACATACTAAAATGAGGTGTAATCTGATTTTTTTAGCTTCTATTACATCGAATTTAATATCATTTGAGTTAAATGTTTTACTTCTGCCAGGGGTCCCAAGACCCAAACCTGACTTTTTTTTCTTATACTATTGAGTAATCTTTAATTAAAGACATTTTGTACGTTGATTTGTTATTTTAAATAAGATGATAGCTGATATTCTTAGCCGTCGGTTCTATAAACAAATATAATAAAATAACTTACGGAAATCGCACTACATTTTACTATAAAACTATTGTTAACGTCTGCATCAAAGTTAGTGAATGATGAATACCTCTAATAATTACGATAATTACTGCAAGAAAATATCCAATCAATGGAAAATGTGTATGCGTAGCAAAAATTGGATGTAATCACCAACTGTTTTAGTACTTTAACCTCTATCAGTAAATAAAATCACTCCTCCTTCATAATAACAGCGAGCATGCTATGTTTTGCCTACAAGATTAACAAAGGAAAAGAGAGTGCTGATTGAAGTACTTGCTTTTCGTCTCTAATGTTCTTTGGGTTGGCTGCCAAAAATCGATATGTACCGATACAGTTTAGTAACATCTATAGCCCTCTCTGTACACAGAAATAGAAAGTCCTTACTTCAGCTTAAATTTGAGCCCTACCTGTATTTTACGACTTAAAAACGATTACTAAGCCACGTTACAAATGATAAATTATGGCTAAGTAAATCAAGTGTTTCATTGTAACTTTATTAAATGCTTTTTTCAATCATAAAGTGTAGAGCAGAACTCCTTTGGACCCGCGTAAGCGTCTGAGTTAGAGAAGAAAAATAATTATCATCAGTGTGAGGGGTAGAGCAGTAGAGTCTCCGTAGGTTATGAAAATATTTAAGATCTAGCTGAGGTTGTTGCGTTTTTGACAGACATATAATAAATAAGATTTAAAGAGATGAGACTGTGTGTAAATGTAAAGGTATAAATAAACAAAACCTTTTTATCAAGACACTCAGTTTTGTAGTCATGTAATGCAGTTATAGAGTTAAACTTATTAATGCTGAAAACTACTTTATTGCTTTTTTTATCGCAATAATTTTTAACAGTGTTATACAAACGTAATTTTCAGTTTGTCTAAATATTTTAAGTCTCTATCGTAGCCAGTGTTTTATATTATACGCTTGTTACTTGTGACTCTTGTCTTTTATGTGTAAGTATCTACTTACACACATACATGTGTCAGCTGTGTATTCTGCGTCGTGCGAAATTTAAATTTACTGTGACTTTACATCTTATACGCAGTGGATGTATGGTAGGTGTCTTGCGCTCTCTCGTTGTTTTTCGTTAAGTGAACCTTTTCTTTCAATTTTGAATATTGTTTTTTGCATTTTTTTAACCTTTGTTGTACCTGATGGGGGTCAGGATATATCTATACGACTAAAATGTCAATTTTTAATTAGGTAATAAAAGATTTTGACAGTACTAGTATCGGTTTTTATTATACAACGTAGTCATCAACTTTTTTTTTAACTCAGCAGTGCTACATGCTCAGCACAAAATGAATAATCTTTATGAGCATTGAAAATTGTTTTGGGATATTTCATGTCTAATGTCTAGTTCAAAGATGTAGTCAATTTCATTATCATCATCTACAGTTTAAATATCTAACTGATCAAGATCTTCCATCCACTGAAAACTTGATTGATAGCCTTCTTTCATGTACAAATTGTTTGCTTTTGTAAATCGATTACAACGCTGACTAACTCCACCCCATATACCTCGCTCAACAAATATAAGCATGTTAATGTCAGTTAACAACTATAATGTCATCTTTTACACAAGTATTGTATGCAAATTTTTATTTAATGTATTTCATTTGATTTTCTTAGATAATATAAATTACCTTCGTATATTTTAGCATTGCGTCCAAAATTAGAAATATCGATTACTCTATCTTATTGTACAATTCATTGCTTATTGTTAATCTAAATTAAATTTTAATAAAAAATTTTTTTTACTGTGTATTGGCTTATTCGGTTTGATTATGAATCAAAAAAATAGATATTTTACTCAATGAACTATATTTTTTAGGTACATGTATCGAAAATTTCGAAATAAGTATAAATTAGTAGAGCAGCTTTCATATTATGTAGGAATAAACATTTCTTTACTTATTATTAATTTGTTACTTTTAAAATAAATAAGTAATTGATTATTTAATTCTTTCACATTTTTTTAAAATTCATATTATTGAAAAAAACATTTTGTACTGTGCTAATGCAATAGTTGACTTTTATTGCGTTTTCTTCTTTCACAATTCTTCCTTTGTAATAAAGGTGTTTTTTTGACTTAAGGACGTTTGTCATATAGATAATAAGAGAAAAAGTTCAGCTAAAAACTTAAAGAGGTTGGAGGAGCGCAAATTTATGCAGCAACAGTGGAAATTTTTCTTCTCATACGGATGTACTTACATACACGCTTTAATGCGTACTTATTTCCTTTTTTTTTTTTTGGTGTTATTAAGAAAAAAAAAAAAAAAATTATAGATCTATTTAAAAATAAAACAGATTTATCTAATAGTAATCTTTCATACAAAAGAAATTGGGAGGTTGATACAGATTTTATAAATGCAATTTTGAGTGATTTTTCGATTAGGTACCATGTTGAATTGCAAATTTTTTAAATTAAACGTGTAAAAAAAGGTACAGTCGAACGATCTGCTACTTTTAAAGGGTATTTTTTATTTTCATAAGAAGTTGTTTTGAAACCATCGGAAGATTCGATGAAAGTGCACAGTCTTACACCGGCCAGCCTCCATATTGTTCACATTGTATTGTGCCATAATATATTGTTTATAATGGCTCAGTGATTGAATGTTTAAATATTTACTAAATCCACACCCAACTAATGTACGTACCCTAATTCCAACGATGATTGCACCACCTTTGTATACAATATCGTTTCTTAGAAGGTAAATTTATATTTTTAAATTTATATTATCTTTTATTTCTGAAACTTTTTTTTTAAATATCAAATTTCCTCATCGGTATCTGTAAATGATTGTGCCGTAGACATGCTGATATTTGTCTTCGAACCTCTTAGGAGGTCAAGTAATAGGAGAGTAAGATTAAGGGACTATTTGTACAGTTGCAATAGGTATGTGGTAACAGAGGTATGTAGGGAGATTGAAAGACATGATTGGTTAATATGGGAGGGTTTTGCATAGTGGTAGGACACTACAAGCCTTGTGTAGAATTGCACATAGCACCCTCAAACAAAAAAAAAGAACACTTGTTGTCAACAAAAAAGCAAGTGACTTTTTTTTACATAAGTAGCATGCTAAAACAAAAATTGTAATAACTTGAGTTTTAAATGGTATTCTTAAGTATACAAACACCTGTGTAAGGATCAAATATTTGCAGTAATTAACGTTATAAAATATTTACATTCTTATTTAAGTTTTTATTACCGAAAATAATGAAATATTTTTTATAGCTTTATGACAAAGTCAACTTCAAAAGAAGCTCTACTCTAAATAAAATCACTTTGATTCAGAAGAGCTGCTAGCATCTTCGAAAACTTGCTTGCTTTTGGCTAATGCCTTATAAAGCCGTATTGAGAGCCTTCTTTCTTTTAGACGCTCCTTTTCGACTGCAGCCTTACGGTCTTATTTTTCGAGACTAATCTTTTTCCCTGTTTTATTTTTACTTTTATCATTCTTTCCCTTTCCTTAGCCGTTATCCTGTTTTCCATGATTCTACGTTAAAGAACGAATCTTAACTTCTTGTTTCTCCTCCTTACTTAATATTGATGGTTATTTTCTATGATTACATATTTTTTCTCTTTACTTATTTTTTTTCTTTTTCTTTTTTATTTTTTTCTTCTTCTTTATTTTCTTTTACTTTTTCTTGTATTTTTTTTCATAAGTTTATTAACCACATTATTTTTTAAAACAGTACTTTTATTTTAAATCTTTCTCCATTGCCAATTACTTTGACCTTAACTATTCGCAATTGTGGTACTGGCTTTGGCAGCGTTGCGTATACTGTTGCTAATATTGGAGTGAGTTGAGATAGTGACGGTATTAGTGGTGAAGGTGGTGTGGATGTTCTTAGCGTCGGTGATAATAGTGGGGGTGCTGGTGGTGGTACTTGTTACAACAATCACCGTATTACAGGGCTTTCATTAGGTTAAGGTATATCCGATACATTTGGTACTTAAGATGCTGCTGCTGCTGTAGAAGGTAGTGTTTCTGTAGTTGTTGGTGAAAGAGTTGCTGTTGTTAGTACTTCTGCTGCAGCTGTTAGTGGTTACGTTTCTGCTATTAGCGCTTCTGCTACCGTTGGTGGTAGCGTTGCTGCTGTTGGTGGTAGCACTGCTACTGCTGTTAATAGCGCTAAAGCTGGTGGTGGTAGTATTGCTGCTCTTGATCTTGATGGTAGCATTGTTGGTACTGCTGTTGCTTTTGCTGTTGACGGTAGCATTGTTGGTACCACTGCAGGTGGTAGCGCTGCTGCTGCTGCTGTTGTTGGTGGTGAGGAGCTATTTTTCGTGTAGCTCGTCAAATGGAAGCGGTCAGCATCCCAACTTCATACGATGCAAAATATGATATTGTGAAGAAAAAAATGAAAAAGTATTCGGACTTACATACGAAACAAAGTATGTGCTATACATTCGTCAACGCAAGCACGTACGCAGAGAAAGAAAAGAAAAATATTTCCACACTTTCTTTCATTATCTGGAACAAAAAAAAAAATTTACGTCCCCTGTATCCGCTTCACATTTGTCAACGCCAACAGTGCACACAGAGAAAGAAGGACAAAAATATTCTCACACCTTCTCTAAGTTTTCTAAGAAAAAAATTTTTTTAAATAGCACGTACCTGGTATGCACTTAACGTGATTTTCCCTTCCACATTCAAGCAAGAACTGACCTAGCCTACTCACTTACCTTAACGTCACTATGTAAATAGTAGCATTAGAATGAAGAACATTTTTTAAACTGTTTGATGAGTAAGAAAAACAAGCAAAGAAATTACAAAGTAATTTGGAGTGACACATAAAAATAATGCCATAACAATAATCCGTCAAGAAATTACTATAAAGAAGTAACAGTAAAATTTTTATTTTATATATTACAAGGTTTAAAAGATTTACATACATAAGATGTAAGTTATTAGATAAACAATAAAATAAAAAAGAAAAGATAAAATTTTTGTTAAAAACTTATATTTTAAAACGTTGTAAAGTAGTAAAGTAAAACGATATTTTGTACAAAGTAGCAATCTAGGACGCTAAGGGACATAATGCACATAGTTGTAAAATGAGATGAATTATTATATAAAAATTTACAGATATCACATTAGCAACAATATTATGCATGACAAAATACAGAAAAAGTTGAAGAAGACTGTGTCCTGGGACTTACTGACAGTAACCTTATTTATTTAATCGGTGAAATACCAAATTATGCTCAAACTTATTAAGTATGACTTATAGGAAAAAAAAAACAAAGCACAAAGTAGCTTGTCTCAATTGAATTAACATATTTCTAGACGTCTTACTCCTTATACCAGTCTCATCAGAAGATTATAAGCCTGTACACCACATTAAAAACAAAATTAGCAGATATCCTATAGTTATTGGAAAAAATATTAAAATGTCAAATGTAAAATATACAAATACTGTTAGACATAACCTTCAAGCATTTGTAATTATTATCAGAGATATGGAATCAAAACTTGTATTCATACATAACGTCCTGATATTTGAACTTGGAAAACTTTCAAATACATATCGCTAACGGTAATTAAAACTACATGGTTATTACCCACACATGAATATTTGATGTAAGGATTATTTAAAGTTTCTTCATATTTATTATCTACATTAGATCCAATGTAAAAAAGAACTGCTGGGAATCACTTTCTTGTTTACAAAAAATTTATTAAAACAAGCTTAAAAGCTGGATACATCAATATCAGAACTAAGGGGTCCCAAAATAAATCACATAAAAAATGTAGTAGACCCTTTTATAAAGGTTTAGTTACTACACCATACTTAAAATTCTGAAAATGATGGCTGATTAGTTTGAGTGAACCATTGTACAGATAAAGGACGTACATTTTATTCCAACGAAATAATAGTTGTGAATCTTGATTTGTACAAGTTTCGAAAATTATTTCTGATTTGCTATATATTATTAGAATCTCAATAGTAATCATCAGAATTTTTACTCGAAAAAACTCTTTAATTGTTATAAAATGATTATCACGTTTATTAATAAAATAGCAAAATAAAATGTGGAAAGGTCTGTTTCTTTCATTTTGAGCTAGAAAAATCATTTCATTTCAAAGAGTTGTGTGCATTTTTTCTATAAACACTAGATATTTATTTCTTGGTGTGTCAGGTATGATGTTCAATGATTGAGTCCATGTAAATTGATCTGATACTTTGCTTGCTCAGCTTATGCTATGTGCCAGCTCAATTTTTATAGTCTTGTACATATTTTTCTTTGCATTTAAGGAAAAGTTTCAATTAAACTTAAAAGTTAACAATTGTAGTTTTGTTAACACCCTATGAGCTAGTTGGAGTTTAACAACTTATTTTCAGAATTTAAAAAAAATGAACGTTAAGAATTTATTAGTTTTTTTTCAAATGAAGGAACCTGTGTGATGTGTTAAATCAGCACTATGTCTAAGCACGTCATAAAACGTAAGTTACTGACAGTTAATGGTGAGTATCTCGTAGTTTATTTTCTCTCTTTCTCGCATAGCTTGCTGTTGTGCGAGGAAATTTTGAAGTTAGGCATGAGGGCAACTATATTTATTTAATTGTAGAACTTGGCTTGAATCTTCTTCCATGGCTCCTATCTTTACCCTTGGAGTCTGTGGGCGCTGTTGGAAGTGTGGATGAATCAATGGCTACTATAGGTGTTTTAGTGTACGGGTAACTTGAATCACCATTGTGGCCATTTCACGGTGGTGCACTTGGTTATAGTCAGCACTGAGCCATGTAGTCTACAGTGTGCCTGCATGCCAAAACAAGGACAAACGTTTGATGTTGTCACGAGGCTAACATTAGAGTATCACGGCGCTGAATCATCAAATTTCTGCCTGTCATCTAACTGGATGTTGCTAAGGTCGAAAAAAAGAGCTCTGGCTACAACGAACACAAGCGCACCCATACCGAGCTATCTAGACTTCTTGTGTACAGAAATGATAACATGGTTGTAAGCAGCATTGGAGATACTCCGGTAGATGTGACGATTTTGTATTTGTGCTTTGTGTTATGTCCATTAAAAAAAGTCGTCCCCAAATACCCTACCCATGAATATAGAGTTGGTTTTAGTTCCTTATATCGTGAGTTATCCAATAAAATACAGTTAATTATTGAAAAGTTCTCTGCACGAAAGCAAGTAATGACGATAGGAATCGATACCTGCATTGCAAGCTGCCACTACAAATGTTATTTGTGTATTTATTCGAAGTTCACATACGCTGCATTGTTATTTTAGTCGTACGTTGTTCATTATAACTGCCTTGGGTAGTGTTAACATTGGCTGTTAGAAAGTAGTAGCTTTTTGTGAGACTTTAATAAAAAAGGCTTTTTATACTGATTTTTTTTTTACTATGACTTGCTAAGCGAGCAAGATGAACAGCTAATCATGCCTCTAATTATATGCATAACTGTATTTTTTTTTTTTGCCGTGAATCAACGTCTCCAAAATTCAGCAAAATTCAACAATAACTGGAAATTTTGAGTACTAACTATGAAATGAAACATCAATATTTTGTTCTGAATAATGTCTTAAATAAATTTATTTAATAAAGTGATGATTCATTAGATTCAATTGCTATTCGCAAGAAAAAAAAACTACGTGCTACTAATACAATTGACAAGATCAAAATTATTTAAAAAACATTAACAAAGTAATAATGTAAGAATATTCTCATAACACTAGAGATTTCACTCAAGTCATGTAACGAAGTTTAAATCTCAATGCAATATGCAAATTAAAACGATACTTGTAAGTCCTCTAATGAGTAATATGCAAAATGTGAACAGAGGTGAGTAACACTCAGACGAAGCGAGACAAAATGGTTGTTCAGCCGTCAAGATGAGGCCGTACGAAGTGACTAAACAAAGATTGGACTCTTTAGCGTAACTAGCCGCGCAAAGATACATGTTAGCTCGCTGATGACCGGAAAGTGATTTTTATATTAGCACTTGAAGGGAACTTAAGCAATCTTCCTAGAGAGGTGCCAAGAATCAACCAGACAGCCACACGGTTATGAGAGCACATACATGTCCAACAAAACTGATCGTTATACCAGTACCAGGAACTTAAACTTAATACGCGTGTTGTCATTGCCCCCCTCCTTGCAGGACAGGTACACTCTTGCTTTGCCACAAGAGTCACATGCCTAGGTCTACGTCACTACATATGTATTTTAACGTGAACACATATTATAGCATATTAGGGTGATAAGCCTGCTTGTAATTGTGATGTGCAATGCTCCAAAGTGCTGCTGTTAGATGTACACATTATCAGTAGTACATAATCTCATATCGTAATTGATATGTGAAAAAAAAGTTTCAACGATTATTAGCTATAATCTCTGGCAAATGAGTCGCAAAATAGTGCTTGGTACAAATCTCTCTACATAAAAGGACTTAGCAAAGAGGAGTGAAGTGACAGCTTACTTGACACTCTGCCAGCCGTTATGGTGAACAGAACACTACTGTTAAAAGTGCTTGTATTTAAAAACATTTTACAGGCACACAATCGCACATCACAGAAAAGGCATAATATATAATGTATAATCCATTGAATAGTAGTAGACATGTTAAGATGCATCGTAATATAATAAAATAAAAATAAGATACCTAACAGAATCCATTAAATACAACAAACTTTTTCCATAGCTGGGCATTAGATAATTGTTACACAACTATCTACTTTTGCCCACGAATTCCTAAATGTAGAGAAAAATAAAGGATTGTAGTGAGCACAAGTAAAATACAGACAGTATTGATAGTAATATATATATATTCATCCACAACAATTCGTTCAGATTTTTCAAACCTCATTAGACTGGAAAAAATTGACTAGCAGAAAAGCACGTACGATTAAAAATTATCAAGCACTTGAAAATTGACTATTCTAATATACATAGCAATACACGAAGATCGTTTATCTGACCGAAATTTAATAAGTTAAATACATATAAGACGAACTGGAAAGCATTACTCTTAATA
The DNA here is from genome assembly GCF_000648655.2 of Copidosoma floridanum. The sequence goes on along the minus strand of NW_019384288.1, from coordinate 705,302 downwards.
ACCAGTCAGATCCCTAATAAACCTTTACTACAAGCCATAATAAAGGTAACACATTGAAAATAATAAGTAGACAGAGACAATGGATGCAAAAATGCAAGAATGGCCTAAATATAAAAATACTTCCAAACTTTATGAACTATTGAAATATAGACATCATGAAATATGGGAAATTATAAATATATGTTAAGCTTGGTAAAAGACTGCAATTGATTTATAAGATAAAAAGTTTAAATGAGAGAGATTCTATTTTAATTAAAAGAAGACTGAGTTATGAACTTTCAACTATGTTATGACTGGACTCTTTCTTAGGGTTTAACTCGAGAGCTTTATTTGTTCATCTTAGTTGGGTAAAAATCTTTATGTAAATGATATAGACAATCTTAATTAATGTCTCCTTTTATCACAGTAATTTGGAATAGTTTATTCTTTGAAATACAATGTACTTGGGTCACTGTAATATGGTTTGGTATCAATTATAGAACCAATAATTAACTGACATTTATCACTGATTGATTTTACTGCTGCTTCAGAGTCCCCAATGCTTCGTGTAGTAGTTTTCAGTGGTCCCTTAAACTGCACAAATAAGTTCGTAGCTGAAAAGATATTGCGGTTTCTGCTCTCTGTGCTATTGCCCTAACTATTTCAGCGGGACTTCTTCGTTGTACCTCGTTCTTTAGCGTAGTCCAATGCTATTGATATCCTCTAAGCACACACGAGTTGCCTTAGTTAACACGTTATGCCTTTCATGTGTAAGGTACTCGCAAGTTGCAGAAGTCAAGAGTTAACTAAAACGTAAGAGGATAGGTGACAGATGTAAAAAGAGCGATTTTTCTTCTTGGTGTTGCGTTTTTATAGCGTCAGAGCGAGTAAAAGATGCCTTGGGTTAAATTAGGTCAACTAATGAGTGATATACTTGCAGACTGTGTTGATAGGTACACAGTAGGCTTAAACGATAATGTTTTATGTTATGACTTTATGAAGTAAAAATTAATGATACAATAGTACTAGTAGCATTTTTCTGACGAGTGCAATTAAGATTTTTGTATCAGTGATAATGCAAGCTCGCTTTAGTAAAAGAAGAAACACCAAATAAAAGTATGATTGTAACAAATAAGTTTACAAATTTTGCAACTGCTCCTTTCGAAAATTTTACAACCGATTTTGAATGTAATAAAATAATTTACTTATGTTAATTTTTAATTTGGTATAGCTTATAAGAAATTGACAATCAAAGCCTGACTAAACTGTTAATTAATACATACCATTAAATCCATTCATTCATACATGTAACGTACAGTTTCAATACATACATGTATTCTTACAATGAGGCTGGTTGCATTAAATGTCAGCATATTATGAAATATTGACCTTAAAACTAATACACGTACGCGCATATAAGAAGTCCTCTTGCCACATAAGCTTGTAGATACACACAAGACATCTTGTATGAATTGGCTAGATAAATTGCGTTCTTACTTATAATATCATTTGTTTGCATCAACTCGGGATGAAACAGTTGCTTAGACTTTTGATTTATTTTTTTTTATTAATGCTTTTTTTGAACATGTTAATATGAATCTTTTCCTATAACGTGCACTTTCTCCGTACGGCTTCTTTGTGAATACTTTTCTGATTGTTCCAATTAAGCTCGTGATAACGTTTATCTATGTGCGTAGAAGACAATAGAATCTCCGTCAACTTTCTCTTTGGTCCCAGAGATTCTGTTTTTCAACTGTCTTCTTATCTTGCCAATGTTATTAGCTGAACAGTTCTTACAGAGTTACTAATAAATGACATTTGCGCTTTCTCTCACAGGTGTAGAGCACTTACTAAAGTTTATTTAGCAGCTTAAACTTTTTGAAACTTTCGATACACGTTTAAAATAAATTTTAATTATGATATAGTGTCATTGTGAAGAAGTTTTTTGATTGACAAATGGTACAGTTATAACATTGTATTGACTAATATTGTAACGTGCACTATTAGGATTATTATTGGTAATTTTTGTAGTTTTAATCATCTTAGAATAACAAACCAAAATTGATTTTCTATAAAAATTCGCTGTGTAAGAGCAATTTTCTAACAAACTTTTTACAATGTTAACATTATGTTTGGGGTGTTGGCGTTGAGATGAACAAATGAATCTGTATATTGAAATGGACATTACATTATTTTTAATGAGAAAGAGTGATTTATATTAAAATAAATGACCTGAGGCAAACGGCCTTAAAAATCAGTTAGTTATAATTTTATTATTGTTTGTGGTAAAAGAAATGTTCAAGAAATAAGTTTTGTTACTAATGGAAAGTTTATATGCAAATCAAAAATGTCAATCGTAATTCTTAAAAACTTCTAATGTTATTTAAATATTCTTCCGCTTTATACACATCATGGTATTATTTTCATAGTGAAAGTTAAATAAAGGCTGAATACCAAAATCCATTTTAAGTCTTCTCAAGATATCTGACTCAAGGTTGTCCATAATTATGTCAGCAAACGTTGGAGATTATAGATTTATCCATGAGTGTACCAAATGTTAGTTGGTAAAAAAATTTTTTAATAAAAAAAGCGTGTTTTGAAGTAAAAGTTTTAAACATTCTTTTATCTTACAGAGATGCGATATCACTAAAATTTTTCAATACGTCTGTCTACACTATTTAAAACTTAACAACGTGGAAGGCAAGTAAATAATGATGTAACATCGAAGGAAAAAAGAGTGTAATCATGTGGTATAATAATATCACTGATTAAATTTTTGAGCTAAAAATTGTTGTTAATATGTAATTGTGTGTATTTTGGTGCGAGTCAATTTGAGCCCCTGATAAAGTTTGAAAAATCTTAACAAAACTTTGCAAACAAGTATGAATGTATTAGCAACAACATGGTCTATATCTTATTTGTGCTGACTATGATTCTATATTCTTCCTACATCTAAATAAGGTTTTGTTTTACTGTAATGTATTATGTTATTTTAAATTATCAGTGAGTTATAAGCTTCTATAAAATTTCTAATTTTTAATTACCTTAGTCATTTTAAATAATATGATGTATATATACGTAAGGATGCTGCCTTCTACTACGACTGACCATTTTTTTAGCTACGTTTATTTTATAGATACACCTATTTTATTTCGAGAGCATCGGTCCTAAAACTTTTTCTTCGTTGGTCCTTTGGCTATATTAGCATTAGTAAATAAGTTGAGATGAAGCCTACCATACGTAATCAGTCTTTCTGTACTTGATTTTTTTTTCTCTTTTTTTTTCTTATCTCTCTTTCTCTCTCTCTCTTTCTCTCTCTTGCTCTATGCCTCAATATTTCTTGTTTTTTATTACTTAACATTTCTAAGCAATTCATTTTCTTTGTGCTGCCCACAAAAAATTTTTTTCTCTGTCGTTCCTCTCACCTCTGAAAATTAAAATTGTTTTTTTGATTTACACACACCTATTTTCAATTCATTTGCACAACAGTAATAATTTGTTTGTTAATTTTTTCTTAACTTCAATTTCTTGTCTTTTAAACTTGAGATCTACAAAAGTTTCTACTTTTTCATGTCTTCTCTATTTCTTTATCCTCTATTTTTTGACTTTTCCTCTCTTGCATTCCACTAGGGGACAATTAATTAAAAAAAAGAAATTTATAATTAAGTTTTAATGTGAGCTTTTAATATGGGAAAAAGTTCTCAGAGTCAGACCTAATAACAAGAAAACAAGTCATTAAATTAACAGTGGAGATACTATCTGATAAACATGTAAGTGAATATTTGAAGAAGCTCGAACTTATGTATCTAGGATCATCTGTAAAGGTTCAAGAGAGGTTTGTTTGATATTATGTGAGATAATACTATCATAGTTCAAGCAACAGGTAGTCTCACTCACAAGACTAATTAAACTCAATGGATATGCTAGAATCGACCTAACCACCCTTACTGCAGATCCATTGTTGAGATACAGTGCATAATATGCGCTGATTAAATATAACTAATGGACAAGAAGCAATGGCGTTCTTTGAGATAAACAAAAATACCTTTGAAAATTCAGTTAGGCAAAAAACTGAATGGAACCTAAGAATTCATCGTATAAGACCAAAGCATGATTCAGGAGATCTGTAAACCATGAACTCTGAGTGAGAAGAAAATAGATGAAGCTGTCAAAATTAAGCGTCACTTGTAACGTTATCAGATAATCTTCAAAGTTAACGAGCAACATTTTATAATGTAAACCAGTAAAACAGATACACATTATAACCCCGAGGACTTGCTCACTGAAGTTAATCACCAATGCTGAGACAAGGCATAACAATAACTCCTTCGTCAAATGTACTACATAATAATGAGTAAAACATTCTTTGAAGATAATACAGGCCAAATTAATACCACTTGCTACCATTCGTCTATCTTGAAAATACATATTAATTGAGACATGGCATGAATGATGACTGCTTCTCGAAAGGAATATACGGTTTCCCTCCCTTGCATTAAATATGACAATCACTACCACGCTTGCATATGATCCCTTACTAAGGCACACCTCGTGTGACAAACAAAACTAGCAGATTCATAGGCAGCTGAATTTATTTCAGTTAAAACTACAGACAGTAGATGTATTCCATAAATGGGGTATAGAATCTGGCAGTACAAGACGACATGATCCAGATGGGCTCATAAAGAAGCTGTGTGAATGCGTGTTGATATGGAGGTTGACAATAAACAATGAAGTGTGAGCTCTATAAGCAATACCGGACACCTAGCTAATTATTGAATCCATAGGCAAGAAATTTTACGGCGCTTTGTATAGAAAATGGTTAATACATTTTGATAACAGTTTGGGATTAGAGGGTTACAGAAGCGGCTTTCAAAAAAAATTAGTAGGCACATGCAACGACCAGTAAAAAAAGTAGTGGCCTTCTTGTCAAAAATTTGAGCGCTCATAGACAAATTAAATTCTCCCTTATCACTGAAACAACAAGTCATCGGAGCGTATAGAAATCTGCACTCTGGTTATCAAAGTTAAATAAATCGAGCCCAGATTCGAAGTTTCACAGACTTTCTAGTGCTGAAAAAGAAGGTTTTATAAAAAGTAGAGACAAGGATTATCGACCGCCTCCTGGATCTGAAAAATTTCTATTGTCCTTTGCAGCCTTTTAACCCCACTGGTAAAACATAACCAGAAACTTAGCAGCCGTGAAGACAATAGACAATACAAATAGCACATTAAGTACTCTTAAGAGTACAGAATTATCAGTTTTAATCAGTAAAAGTGTCCTGCAGAAAAAAGCTAATACGTGGGCGAACACGATGCAAGATCCCGGTCTCAAAAAAATGACAAACAGAGAAGGACAAAAGGGTGTGAGATCAAGCGCATGCTTTGTATGCAACCAAAATGGATACCAGAGTGGAGATTTTTTCTAAAGTTATCAACTGTTGTATGAGCAAAAAGGTTCGTAACAAATGCGTGAGAAATTTAGGCACCGTGACACTTTGAGATTAAAAAACTGATATAAGAGAACGCATAAGAAATCAGTGCTACCTTTCCAAGTTGACTTAACAACTCTACTGACGAAGCTTAATAACCTAACTCCCTATATACTGTATAAGTATCACTTTAAGTAGAGCTACAAAAAATTATACAGAAACGAAAAATAGGAGCCTGGCAGTACTTTAGTTGATTAACCGCTTTCGAGGATATTAACACTGTAAAAGCTTTACAGAAACAATCGGCTGTTGCTGCCTTTTATAATTAAACAAGTTAAAGGATTCCATACGAAGGTCAGCTCGCTGCAATACAGAGCTAATGGCGTACAGGCATAGGCTTAATAACAGAATTGAAGCACATTATCGACTCTCTTACAAAGCATGTATGGTCCAAAAGGTACGTGAAATCACCAAGACATACACTCCATTAATTTCTGAATTCAAAAAATTCGGAAGAAAGACAGCGATATCACAAACCAAATACTTTGATGGATTTACTCATACCAGACCTAGATATGAAAGACAGTCCTTCCAAAATAAACTAAGACAAAAGGCACTACAAAAAGCTCATGCAGAGCCACAAGCTGCACATATGAGAGTCAACAAAGTCTCTTTAAGCTTAAAAGTATACCATTATTTGCTAGTGAGCTATCATAACGTCACCCTGGACGTTAAAACTTGTCAAAAATGCCAAAAATGTCGAAAGCACAAAGCTCCACTACTAACGTTCGTAGGTTTAATGGATAAACCTATGTCGCATAGCCTTGATTAGTCATAGCTGCTCATATACTTGGTCTCAAATTACCATCCAAACCCGATTACTAGTACGTTATAATCTTTCAAGACCTATTCACTAAGTATCTTGAATGACGTTCCTTTGCAAATCTGATGATAAGAACGTGAGTAAGGCAATCAAAGATCTTGTTTTCTCCTATTAGGAGATGCCAAAATATATTGTTATGAAAAATGGGACTAAATTTATAAATAAGAATCCTAATAAAATGTGTGATAATATAAGTGTACAGCATACGATAATATTTTCGTACTGTACACAAGCAAATTCTACTAAGAAAGTGATAAGAAAGCTTAATCCAATGAACAATTTTTTGACTAGATCAAGATTTCAAGGAGGACCCCAAGTATTAGGAAAAATTCACGTATTATCTTCAGTTGGAATACAACTTTAAGCAATATTAGTTCCCAAATTAATAGGCCCATGCACAATAGTTGAGGTTTTGTCTGGCGTGGTAATGCTGGTTTCAGAGATAGACACAAAAAAACAGTTATAGAACACATGTCCAGCTTTGAGAATTACACACTTACAATTATGACTAATATAACTCCTTATCTTACCATAACAGGTAGGTAACACAACCTGTTAACAACAGATAATTAGTTGATTTCAAATTATTTGTCTGCAAGTATTAATCTTTAACCCTTAGAAAAAAAAAAAAAATTTAGTTATGACAACATTAGTGTAACCTCAAATCCATAACTCAAAAGGTGTCTATACCTACAAACGTCGTATGAAAATACTTGAACATATTTAATTTTACTATACTGAATAGCAATGTAGTGGAATGAGAAATTTTACTTTATCACACAGTAAATTTTACTTTCAAGTGTGTGATATTTTAAAATAATGACAATAAAATTTACCATGTTGAATAACAGAAATCAGTCTATCTGAATTTTTTCTATGTTAGACATACAAAATTTCATTGTGCTGTGTAATAGTTTGTGTAAGGCTGCTACTTAATAGTAACTATTTTAAATATAATAAAAATTACTATAATCGTAATAACTTTAATCATCAGGTGAGTATATCTCAGCTTCCCTTATAAATGCAGTTTTTATTTGCATAACTATTATTCTTTTTTAACAAAACTGTTGCTGAAGTAATATTTTTGTCTTACATTTCTGAAAAACAACTTTAAGAAGTTTCCATGCAAGATAGTAAAAAAAAGGACTTCAGCTTTTATGAGAAAAACAGATGGGAAACAGAAAAGAGTTAGGCTCTTGACTGGGCTTGTCTAGGTGATACACAGAATGTTTATTTATTTTCTGCATATATAACTCTTATAACTATATAACTATATAACGGCGTCTCCAGGTCACTTTGGGTTACCCCGACGAACACTCTTGCGAGAGCCCGAATTTTAAGCAGCTCCGCTGTCGGGTTCCGGAATAGGAACCGGATTCCCTTTCGCCCGACGGGTGTGTGCTTTCAATTATTGAAAATAATAAATTTAAACACCGTCATCGACATAGGATTTCTCCTAGGGCTTAGAATCGACTGACTCGTGTGCAACGGCTGTTCACACGAAACCCTTCTCCACGTCAGTCCTCCAGGGCCTCGCTGGAGTATTTGCTACTACCACCAAGATCTGCACCGACGGCGGCTCCAGGCAGGCTCACGCCCAGACCCTTCTGCGCACACTGCCGTGACCCTCCTACTCGTCAGAGCTTTATGACGTTGAAAAATTGCTTTTACAACGCCCCACTTGCCGCTGACGGCCGAGTATAGGCGCGACGCTTCAGCGCCATCCATTTTCAGGGCTAGTTGCTTCGGCAGGTGAGTTGTTACACACTCCTTAGCGGATTCCGACTTCCATGGCCACCGTCCTGCTGTCTTAAGCAACCAACGCCTTTCATGGTATCCCATAAGCGTCGACTTTGGCGCCTTAACTCGGCGTTTAACTTTAAGAAGTTTCCATGCAAGATAGTAAAAAAAAGGACTTAAGCTTTTATGAGAAAAACAGATGGGAAACAGAAAAGAGTTAGGCTCTTGACTGGGCTTGTCTAGGTAATACACAGAATGTTTATTTATTTTCTGCATATATAACTCTTTGTTAGAATACATACTGGAAAAAATTGTTAATTTTAATATTTTTGGACTAAGCTTAGCATCAGATAAAAAATTATAAGAAGGATCCAACATGTATTGACAATGTCAATTAAAATAACAAAAGCTTGGTAACAACTAAGTGAGACAAGAATACAGACGTACTACTAATAATAGTTGCGTTTGATGTCTTTCTGTAATTAGTTGGAAAATATAGTATTTTTCCAGTATTAAATTTTTTCTTGTTCTGATAATATAGTGAATTTTTTTGAGTTGGTAAACTGTAGAATAATAAAATTTTTTTAGTATCATAAAATTAAAATAGGGCATGACGTACATCATTGAAGCAAGAATTGTGCAGTAAATTATTGAAGTTCTTACTTCACATCTTTAGTGGTGTCATATGATTTATTCGGAGGTTGACCGAGATCAAGTGCCAAAACTCAAATAATCTATTCGTTTACAGACCTTTGCTGCGCACGAATTATCAGGCTTAGTATAAATGTACCTTTGAAAGTGCTTACTTATATTTATTAAAAATTATTCTTATACATTGTTAAAAAAATTGTGTGTCATGTTTTTTTAATTAGCTTCACATACCCACGTATAACAGTCCACATACACCCACACACACACTTGCACACATAAATCAAACTAAAACTTCTTTTTATGCATAATATTGACAAGAAAATAAGATTACTAGAAAATGTTGGTAATAGTACTTAAAACGCACAAAAAAACTTTAGCACTGATTGAAACAAAAGCAAATTTTTATCTTTCAATTACCTTGCATTGGTAGCCCAGGTACATACAACAATAAAACAAGGATCGTATAGCTATCATAAAAGTGTATGAAAATAAAATGTATTGTTGAGTGCGCCTTATAATTTAAAACAAGAACTCTTAAAACACATCCTTAAAGACTTTTTAATTGATACATTCTTACGTGATGTTTATAATATTGCGACCCACCTGTCTTATGAGGATCTAATCTGTTTTCACATTAATTTAAAGTTATGTATTTTTTGAAAGTTGACTACAACAGATTTTACCCTCAGATTTCTCGACAGTAAGATTTATCATACGCTTACCTTTTTATGTAGTAAAATCCAAACAATAAGCAACTACTGTCATTTGGCATTAATGAAAGTACTTTTGATAAGAGCCCATTTATTTACAACCTCTTACAGAAAATAGTCATGATTCATTTACCTAATTAATCTGAAACAAGTATCTTTTCTTATTTTTACAGAAAACCTGTAAAGGGTGTTACTAATTCCTAAAAGTTTTTACATAAAACACTTTTACTAACTTCTGCCATGGAAATTTCAACATCAAAACCAATTTTAATGAGAATGACATTTACAATACAAGAACATGATATTAAAAAACTTACTAACTTAATGTCATACCTTGCAATAATTTTTATTATTTTATTGTGATTGTCAGGTAATTGTTAGATATTGAACTTGCATTTAGAACACTTAACATATTTTTAGTTAAATGTCTGAAAGGTATAGTAAAGCTTTTCGTAAGAAAAAAATAAATGTAAAAGTTTCTTATTAACATTAAAAGCAAAGCAGTACTGATAATTTAATGATCTTACAGTTTATGATTAAAACCTGTAATTTAAATTTTTGACTTTCTTGATTCAGATGCTTACGTTTAATCAGCCATTAAGTAACTTATAAGTTATATTCTTGTCATGAAGCTAAAAAGTTTATTTTAAATGAATCTAGTGAATTACTTTCCTTTATTTTTTTCCTTAATGTAAGTTACCTACAGTTTCCAGTACTTGCACTATTAAATACAAGAACATGCCTAAATACCTAAAAGGTGCTAAGGGAACTCACTACTACTCTAGAAATGAAAATAATTATATGCATAACAATATAGAGACTGTGCTGGTATGAAGATAACTTTCATAACTGTAAAGAAAAAACAAATTTATTGGTGCTTGCTTGAAAAATTTAAATACCAATAAGCCATTTTATATCAAAAATTTTCAGTCAGTTTGCAGCTGTAAGTGCTTCATTAGTTGTTTATGTTAAATCGTCTGGTATTGTCGTTCCCAAGATCATTTAAATTTTTAGGAGTGATTTCATTAAAAAAATAATCCGTGTTGCATTAGCAAGATTAATTATAGCTCAACACATAAAATGTACACAAATATAAATATTGTACCTATGGAATTATTATACTGTAAGTTTTCAGCAACATAAATCTTAAATTAACTTTATTTCTTAAGAGGATGGTATTAAAATGTTTTTTTATTGAATAAACCATGCTTACTTTTTGTTAGAAGGGTAAAATTCCTTAGTTTTTTCAAGAACAAAGCTAAAAGGTCTATTTGAGTAAACAGAAGAAAAGACACACTGTTTATGGAAGCAAACAATTTTTTGTGACCCCTTAGGCCTAAAACAATCATGTCTTTCAAGTTAATTTTCCATCTCGGATTTAAATAACCAAGAAATTCAAATGAATTAAAAAAAATAAGAAATATAACTTTTACGTTAAGTATTTTTTTTATTGTCATCCAAGGTCGTTAGGTCTTTTTAAAATTGTTTTAATTTTAAAACGCAATTTTTAGCATGTTGCGTTCGTCGAACGTTCAAGGTCTTTTTAACCATATTTGATATAAGCAAGTGTTCATTGCAAATATTACTTTAAAATCAAAAACCTTAAAAAAAGAGTAATAAATAACGAAAACTTATATTCAATATACCTTAACAAATGGTCAATTTTTTCTCTAATTTTAGAGACAAAATCACAATACTTTTCTCGTACACGAATTCGCTTCCTCAAAATAGAGAACAAAGTGGTAATTTACTATTTTTTACCATGGGCACAAAGTGGATCAGCTACTTTGCGTCTTTAGGCTATACGTTGTATGTTTATAATGACTTTAGGTCCATGAAAAGAAAATTTGTTTTGCACTTTCTAGGCCCAAACAACTGCTTACTCGAGAGCCCAAAGTGATTTACTAGGCACCAAATCGCACTTTGCACCCTAAGTGAAAAAAACAGTACACGAGAGGTGAGCACAAACATACAACAGCGTCCTGCAGGCGCTCATGTTTATTCTTTGTCCTCTTGCAAACGTAACGTACCATGTTTATGTATTTATTATATTGTTTGTAATAATGTGGTATGTAAAAATGTGCAGAAAATCTCCTAACCAGTCAGTTTTAGCATAACAATTTTTTTTACAATCTTTTAAGCTTTTTCAGTTGTTATATTGATTATGCACTTCAATATAGTAAGAACACACTTTTTGTAGACCTAAGCTTGAGAATCAAGGTCCTATTAACAGCGCGTTAAATCTTTTTCCAGGGAATCTTTACTAATATTCATATAACCACTATTTAACAAACTTCTTTGTCGTCAAATTGGTTCATGTTTGGTATGCAATGAGTTCCAAGTTTTTAAATTAAAAAGAAGAAAAAATGTATTTCAAACTAAATCAAACGCCAAGATATTATTTATTTAACAAGAATATAACTATTTTCTCTTTCTATTGAGCTGGCTTTTATGAAGACTGCAATGAATGAGAGAGAGATTTTGAATTGGGTACACATTAGAAAATGATATATGAGTTGTGTATGGGTGAATAAAATACATATGTGTCTTGTCTTTACAGATTTTTAATTTTCTTCACTGTTTCAATCAATTACCAGGCGTATGTTTTCCATATTGGAAAGGTTTGCGAGCACATGTGCAAATTAAATTACGTCAGATACATATCTACAGTAAGATAAATGCTACAATAGCGCTGCAACTTGTGAAAACTATAAACAGTCCATAGGCAATTAGCACAGTTACAATAATATCCTCTGAGTGTATTTATTACTTTCACCTTAGAAATACCGTGAATGTTATATTTAAAAGTTTTGCTGTTAATATGCCTTAATCTTGCTTTCAATCACCTGGATCTACTGTTAAAAAGGTTATTAAAAGATAATTTTTATCATAAAGTATTTTCCTTTAATATAAGATAGATTGCATTGCAAAAACCAAAGATGTGGCATTCTGAGAATTCATTTTTGTGCTATTCTGCACCTTCAATTGTGACGCCACGTTTATGGTGAGCCACTACCAAATCAGATTAAAAAAGCCTGTAATAATTAATCCAAACGGGCAAAATTGAAACTCAAATATATTGCACTTTAAATTAATAGATCTCATTTCAAACACTCATCTTTAAAGTAAGAGTAGTTAGTTGGAGTGGAATATTAGTGTACAAAGAGGGCGGAGGTGAGATCCCACTAGTATATATACATATACTAAAAGGAATGGTACATGATGTAAGAATATAAGGTGTGGCATTGCGCATCCATTTTGATTGACCAATCAGGAACGCTTCCATCGCGCCGCCGTGTCTGTCTGCAAATTTCGAAAGCTTTTAAAATATAAAGCATATTAACATTAACATCAAGAAACTCGTGAAGCAATATATATTTCTTATTTCAATATTTTCATGCCAGTTGTTTCAGTGACCAAACGTACAATTTGTGAATATTTTGTGACAAGAATTTTTCGGCCGAATAAACAGCCGTCCCGAATTCCCTCACAAAACTCGCTTACTTACTCCTCCTCGTCCCTCTCCACTAGATTCCTCTCCTCCGGGAGGTCTGCCGCTGGTACTCGGCTCGGGAACGCCGAACACCCCTAAAAAGAAAGCTAGAAGGGGACTTTGGGGCACAAACTACAAAAAAATAACTCCCTGGTATCAGTTTCACAGCGCGTGCGCTATTTATTATCCCTTCTCTACTCTTTACAAGTCCCACCTCTCACTCTCTCTCTCTCTCTCTCTTTCCCTCTCAAAATTGTATGACCAAGTATTTGTATATCTCTGTATAAGTAGATATATATATCCACTGTCCTCGAGGAGGATGTCCTGGGGTGAGCAACTCCTGGTCGTCCTCCTCCGGCCTTAACCTTTATTCAGTTGGCGATGACCCGTACCTAAATCTCTCACTTACACGCACACGCACGCACACAATCTCACTCACACCTCTTGTCTCTCGACCGTTCTCTAGTGCCTTACACCCTGACACTGCCTCTACCCACCACTACACCCCCTTTTCCACGCCTACAAACACTCACCCGCGCCCGTTTGGATCGTCCCAGCACTATCCCGTATACCACCCGGTGCACTATTTACAGCACACTTACCTCCTGGTTATCCTTGTAGGGTACGACTACCTGGAACTCGTCTCACTCGTCCGGACGACTCGGCCGTTATCTCTCTGCGCGTGGCCCTTGTCCGATGGTCTCTCGCAAATTCCCCTTTTCCTAGCCTCAGCTGCTCTCTCTCGTTGCACTCGACCTCAACTTCGCTCTTCTCAATCCCTTCCTCTGCCCTATCACTTCCCTATCTATTACCAATGCTTTTATTTTCTACTCTGCTCTCTCTGATGGCTCTCGCGGATACTCGTCCCAATTTTCGCGTTCTCTCGATCGTGGCTGCTACAACTCTCCTTGACTCTGCTCTCTCTGATGGCTCTCGCGGTACTGATGCGTTATGGCAGTGCACTTGAACAGATGCGCGCGCCCCTCTCGTGAATACGAAAAATCTCTAACACTCCTAAAAACCGGTAAATTATTGGAGGTTTCCAAAAACTAGGGAATTGACGCGGCCGCTCAGTGCTCACACCTCTCCAACGTGTGTCGAGCCCTCGCCTCTCTCTCCTTCTCTACCTTACACACATGCTTACCCAATCATACCACACACTCTTTCAATCCCTTTTCTGGTCTTCGGTCCTTCTCTCTTCTCTGGCTCGTAGTTCACGGCACCGAGAACACACATTAAGAATGTGTTGTAAAACGATACATATGTAAAATATATACAGTATCATAGGACTCGGTTGCCGCCAATGACTCGCCCAAAATATAGGTATATAGTGACGTAATAGCTTCAGTTACCACGTCACAAACCCCCTTCCTAGGCTAGACATTCCTCCGAATGTCTAAAGCCGTCTCTTATTGGCGACTACCTATATAATTAATGAAAGACGCTCACCTGGGATCTCTCCCCCGATGACTCCTCGTTCCTCCTCTCCGGGGTCCCTTGGTTACTTGAAATAAGTAATTATTAGTTTGGCCTGGGGTTTTTTCCTATTCAAGGTCTCTCTCCTCTCTGCCTTCGCTAGTCCTGGTACTGAGAATGGAGGTCGCGTCTCCTCGAGCGGGATCGGTGACGTCGATGGTCAGGGTACGAGTCCTCCCTGGATTCCGAAGAATGGGTCCCCTCCTTTTCCGATTGTCTCCGAGACTTTCTAGCGTCGCGTCGATCTTGCCTCTTCTTTTTCCTCCTTTCCTCGTTCGCCTTTTCCTTCTTCTTACGACGAAGCTCTCGATCCTGATCCTTCCTTCTTTTAACATCTTCCAATCGCTTTTCCTCCATCTTTCGCTTCAGTTCCTTGTGATACCTTTCTACCTGTCTTAATTCTTCACGCCTCTTTCTCTCTTCCCTTTCCCTCTTCCTTATCTCTTTTTGAGCTCTCGTCTCGTCCTCTTTTTTTTGTGTTTTTTCGGCCATGTACTTATTCCACTGCTCCGCCAACCCTCCTTGGCTCTCCCATTCTCTCTTTCTCTTCTTGTCTTCGGATTCCCTTATCATTTTGCTCTGTTTCGCTCTCCTCCTCTCTTGCTCCACTATTTCTCTTTTCTTTCCCCTCTGCCATTCCTCTCTCGTTTTCCTCTGGTGTTCCATCTGTCTTCTTTCTTGATCTTCTCTTTCTTTTTTCTCTCTTCTTTCTTGATCTTCTCTTTCTTTCTTCTCTCTTCTTTCTTGATTTTCTTTTTTTTCTTCTCTCTTCTTTCTTGATCTTCTCTTTCTTTCTTCTCTCTTCTTTCTTGATCTTCTCTTTCTTTCTTCTCTCTCAGCCTATTTGCTTGCCGTTTTTCCTGGCTCCTTCGCTCTTCTTCCCGGTTATGTTCTCCCCTTTGATTTTGTTCCTCTTGGAGGCGCCGCTCATAGGCGTTCATCCTCCCCTTCTTTGCTCGTAGCTCACCCAATGTTCTCGCAGGTCCGGAAGTTGTGAAGTCTGCTCTCCCCTGGTTTCTTGGGTTTTAGCGTCCTTCCATTCTTCCCTCTTCGCTTCGGTTTCCTTCGCAAGATATTCCCGGCAGTGGTCTTGGAAGCGGTGGGGGTACTCGCCATGATGTAGAGGTGGATTTGGCTTTCCTTCCCTGGTTAGATCTAGGCGCGCGGCCAGATCAGCGACCTCGCCCGGGTTCATTGAGGCCTCTCCTGCCCTCCTCTTCCGCTCTTGCCGTCGACGCTTCTCCTCGGTCCCACATCGAGGACAATCCTCGATGTCCACCTCTCGACGCCCACAGTTTCGGCAATGCTTCACGGGTGGCCTGGGGCACTTGAGCGCGATGTGGCCAGGCTGCCAACAGTCGAAACATCGGAAGGGCGGGGGGTCTAGAGCGGGTTCAAACGGGATGGGCAGTAGGTTGCCAAAGGTGGTGCCCACCGTCTTGACCTTCGTGGATCCCCTTGACGGCTTTCCAACCGCTCTATTCGGAGGGGGGAATGTCTGGACCATCTTGATGACGGGTCCCTTCTTCAATGGAGTTTCAATGACGGGTCCCTTCTTCAATGGGGATTCCTCCGGGATGGCCTCTAGCTTTCCCAGTGCTCTTGATTTCGGGGGGGGTGGGGAAGACTACGTCCCAACTCTCCTCTTCCTCGACGAAAAATCGATTGTGGGATTGGATAGGGACATAGGTCCGAGAGGCCTCCACCTCCGTCTTGGTCATAGTGACTTCCTCGGGGTCCCGGGAACTATCCCTTTGGCCCGTGACCTCCGGTGGAAGTTCCTCGGTGAGTGGAGTTTGGGATACGCCCTTTCGATCCTCCTGACTCGAGCCCTTCTCCTGAGGTCCATTAAGGGCGACGCCCTCGCTCCTTCCATAGCCCTGAGAGGGGGGCCACCAATATCTGCCATGGGTTTCTGTGGAGACCAGCCACCCGCACGAAGGCTTCGTCACCGTGGTGGTTGAGGAAGTGTGGGTCTTCCACATTCCCATTTGGCTCACCAAATTATCGAGCTCTCTCTCCGGGACCGGGGGACGAGGGAGCCTCTGGTCGGGTCCCGGGGGAACTGGGAAGGGGGGGTTGATCTCGGTGTCGGAGTCCCCTTCACCTCCGTCCGAGTCCGGGAGGGGTTTGCCCCAAGCTTCCTTTAAGACGGACACTTCCTCGACACTCTCCAATGACCTGCCGAATTCCTCTTCTAGTCCTTCATCGAACAACTCTACTAGTCCATAGTCCTCCTCCTCCCAGCCATCATTTTCTCTCTGTTCCTTCCTCTGCCCTCCTTCTTCCTCCTCTCCTATCTTTTCCTTCGCTGGCCCTCTTTCCTTTTCCTTTTCCGCTACTACTCTGATTCTTTCTCCTCCCTCTCCCTCCTGATCGGAGTTTAACAGCTCCTTCTCCCTCTCCTCACTTATCTCGTGGGGATCCTCTACTGGACCTGGAGACGAAAGCTCTCTACGCTCCATACTTGGAACTTCCTCGGGCTTGCTGACTCTAGTCCACCTATACAAAGAAAATTTAAAGAAAACCAGGTTATCCTATCCTTATCTCCCCTTCTGTTTGTTGGCCTCTCTTGGACACGTATCTTTTCAGTTCTGACACATGAGCTTCATTGAGACGGCGACTTTTTCCCTCCCCCTCACCTAACACATAGACCGTCGGCGACTTAACCTCGATTATCGCATAAGGTCCTTCGAATTTAGGTGCAAGTTTCGCCGCGAATTTTTTTGACGCGTCAGACAAGGGGTGGGTTCTACGCAGTACTAAAGTTCCTATCGGAAATCTAACATCTTTCTTGTTCCTATTATATCGTTTCGCTTGAGTCTCCCTCGCAGTATCTATGTGCTTCGCTACTAGATCCCGCAAGGCATCTAACCTCTTGATCCTATCTACCCACACCTCTGGTCCTATCCTTTCAATCGTCTCAGTGGCCTCTTTGTCTTTCCGTAAGCTCTTCACTGGTCGAGGGTGTCGGCCATAATTTAAATACGTGGGTGATACCTTTGTTGTGGCCTGGGTTGCGGTATTAATAGCGTGCCTTATCTCGTGAAGGTATTGATCCCAATTCCTATGATCCTGTCCCACAAATATGGCAATGATAGTTTTTATCGTCCTATTGCTGCGCTCAACCGGATCCGCCTGTGGATGGTAAGGTGGCGTAAACACGTGTTTAACCCCATATTCCTCTAGCGTTTCCTGCACCAACTGATTGTCGAACTCCTTTCCATTGTCTGTGAGGAAGAAATCTGGAGTTTCCCATCTAAATAACACAAGTTCTTCGAATGCTCTCGCCACCGACTTCCCGTCAGCCCTCCTAAGAGGTTTCACCTCAATCCAACGATGAATCCTGGTACATGATTAAGCGCCCCCTTCCAATGGATTATTTTGAAATTCCACTGCTGCATCTCGATCGCCCATCTAGCTAGTCTTCCCGTGGGTTCTCGCAAGTTTCTCAAGTTTCACTTGAGCGCTGCATGATCGGTGATAACGGTGAATTCGTATCTCTCCAAGTAGGGACGAAGCTTCCTAATGGCTCAAATCACTGCCAAGCACTCTTTCTCTGTGGTACTATAGTTCCTTTTCGTGGGTGAAAGGACCCGACTCACATATATAATGGGATGTTCTCCGTCCTCGTTCGATTGAGTGAGTACGGACCCTAGGGCATACGCGCTTGCGTCCGTTTTTAAGATGAATGGCTTCGAAAAATCGGACCTCGCCAGCACCGGAGCGGTAGTGAGTGCCCTTTTCAGACCCTCAAAGGCTTCCTGCTGGTCTTGTTCCCAGATCCATGACTGTTTCTTCCTAAGTAACTTGACCAAGGGTACCTTGAGCTCTGAATCACCCTCTATGAACCTCGAATACCACCCTACCATTCCCAAAAACCGCCGCAATTGCTTAACATTTTTCGGCTTTGGGTAGTTAAGGACAGGCTCTACCTTTTCCTGGTTCGGCCTTAACCCCTCGTTATCCAAAATAAATCCTAAACACGTTAACCCCGGCATGCAGAACTCACACTTCTCTCTTTTTACTTGTAACTCCGTTCCCACTAATCTCTCTAAAACTAATCCCAGATAATGTTTGTGTTTCTCGTAGGTATCGGTAGCCACAATTATGTCATCCAGATATCCAAACACCTGGGGTCGCAACTCCTCTCCAAATAATATGTCTATCAGACGTTGGAATGTCATCGGCGCGTTGCTTAACCCGAATGGCATTCTTTTGTATTGCCAGAGTCCTGACCCTTGCACGGCGAAGGCCGTAAACTTTTGACTATTCCTGGCCATGGGTACCTGATGATACGCCTGCTTCAGGTCCACTTTAGACAAATACCTGGCGTCGCGCAGCCTGTCCAAAATAGTATCCATGCTTGGCATAGGATATGCGTCCCGCTTGGTTACCTTATTCAAATCCCTAAAATCTATACAAAACCGATATGTTCCATCCGGCTTTTTGTGTAAAACGGGTGCTTGGCAATAATCACTAGCGGATCGCTCTATTATTCCCTCTTGGAATAACCGCTCGACCTCCTCGACGGCCACCTCATGCATCTTGGGAGACATCCTTCGGTATGCATGACGTATGGGTTTGTCGACCGTCACTTCGATCACGTGCTCCGTGAGAGGAGTCTTCCCCAAAGGTTTCTCAGCGGATCCTAAAATATCGTCTACCATTCGCTCAATTTCTTCCCGCTCCTCTGTCGAGATTTCACTTATCCCAGCGCATTCAGCATGAAGGGTGCCCTTGGGTGCATCCCCCATACTCTTGAACGAATGCCAATCACCCTCGAACACTCGAAACATTCCTCGGCCCAATCGAAGATCCATATCGAACATGTCCTGGAAATCCCGTCCCAGGATTATGTCCTGGTTTATATCAGTGACTGCCCGGACCTGTACCTCTTTCACGTGACCATCAATCTCGCAGCTTATTTTTAAAGTTCCTAAGACCCGCGACAACGTGGCGTTCACGCTAACGATAGCCGCGTTGATAGGCTTCAACCTATTTCGGAAACGTTCGGCTAGTCTGGGTCCTACCAGCGATGATTGCGCCCCAGTGTCAAGGAGAGCGCTGTACTCCTGGCCCCCTAACACCACTGACAGATAAGGTCGATTTTCGCTATTTGTACCCGCCACATCCTCTCGCTGGATCTCTTGGCCGTTATTCCCTCCATCCTGATCCTCTTTCTGCCCACCACCGACGTCGGGAGGTGTAGTCTGATTACGACCCAACGTTCCGTATTTCTCCTGAAGAACTGCGTCTGAGCTTGATTCTTGAAACTGTTGGTCCTCCGACTCGTCTCCAAAAGCCCTATTGAAGAAGTCCTGAAGATCTTCGATATCGATCTGTTGTGGCTCACCTTCCTCTCGGGCCGACCCAATCCGCTCTCCCTTTTCTTGTCACTTGATTTCCCAATCTTTCGTCGTCCTGACATTTTCTAAGTTCGGCTCGATGACTTCCTCTCTATAACGAATTTTCTCCGTTCTCCAGTCTCGTTCCCTCTCGAAGTTGTCCACCTGAACATCAAAGTCTTCGTCTGGACCTGACACCTCTTTAGTGAACCAAATTGTCTCATTCTTCTCATTCGCTGTTCGCCTTCACTCTCTTTCCCGTGACTGCCCTATAGGATCGTCGTTCTTCCATGTGACCATGGTTCTCTCTTTTTCCCCCACGCCACCATTTTTATTCGGAGACCCCACCTCTAACCTCTCACTCATCCTCACACATTTCCCGGTCGGGTTCCCCTTACTCATACTGGGTAGCTCTTGGAGAATCTCCCTAGGGACCAAAACCAATTGGCCATCTGCTCCCAGAATCCACGTTTTTTCGCTATCGATTCTCTGCCCTTTGCTCCCCTCGAATATCCCTGAATCTCTTCCTTCATTCTCAACCTCTCCCTTATATCTCGTCCCGATCCTATTCTCCTCTAATTCTCGCCTCGGACGGAGCGCGGGGGTTGCAGAAGTTAACTTGCTTAATTCTGGCCCCCGCTTGCCCCGTTTCCCATCGTTTTTCGCCAAAACACACACTTGGGACAGGATGAGAAGACTACTCCTGGAGTACCACAAACCTGGCACTCGACGGTTGGCTTAGGCTCGGGATTCCCAGGGGGTCTCTTTGACGGGCAATTTCGTGCCAGGTGTCCTTTGTTCCCACACGTGTAGCAAAGCACCTCCGGGCATTGTGCAGAGCGATGACCCACGGCCCGGCAGGTATAGCACGTGGTATTGAACCCACTTCCTCCCGCAGCTTCGTCTCGGCTGGCCGTCTGCTTAGGGATGGCTCCCTTTTGAGCCCCGCTGGCCGTTGGTCCCGTCAGCTAGCCCCCCTCCTTGACATTAGTCGGGGACTTCGCGGTCGCCTGATTGTTCCAGGGTATCGGCTTCGAATATTGGGCCCACGGCGGACGGTTCTGGGCTTGCGCAAAACTCGTGATTAACTCTGGAGGTAGATCCGAGAACGGAGACCCATTTCCCTCTAGGCTTGTTGCCTCCTTCCTAACCTCACTATCTCCGCTCAGTTGTTTATTTCCTCCCTTCCCATTCTTCCTCCCCTTGTTTCTCGTTTTCTTGGTTGACGCATTCTCCCCCTTTGACTCATCCCCTTCACTGGCATCAGCCACGCATCGATCTTAGTCTTGACAACTGGAGCTCCCGAGAACCCTGCACCGGGTACGTGCATTTTGTCCGCTGGTGGGGGCGGGACATAGCGGCTGTCCAGCTCCTTCTGTCTCTCCCACCACAAACCATAAGTCTCGATATCATCTAGACTCACGACCAGTCTGTCAGACATCGCCCGGCGATACTCTGGCAACAAGTTCCGTCGTGCCAGTTCTACTACCGATCTCGTAGAGGGTGGCACCGTAAATCGTGAGACAATGTATTTGAACTTTGACAAATACACGGCGATCTTCTCTGTCTTAGCTTGCGTGCGCCGACGCAAGTCATCCCACAAATCCTCTTCGTCATATTCTCCAATGAACTGTCTCTTGAAAGACACCTTGAACCCCTCCCAGTCTCGTAGCTCTCCTTTAATCGTACAGAACCAGCGGCTTGCCCCCTTTGATAACACGCAAGGCAATGCGTTCAGGAGTTCTCGGTCGCTGAATTCTGCGCTCCCTCGACAGTCCTCTAATTGTTCCAAAAATTCTTCAGCATCCTCACCTTTGTCTTCACCTGAAAACTTCACTCCCCAACCCTTGAGAAGTTTGACCGCTTGAGATCGGGGACCGTTCGTCCTATAACCCTCCGTGGGGCTACTCCGCTCGCTCGGAGTCTCCTTGGCCCTGAGGCTTGGCCTGCGCTGTCCCCGATCTTCAGTAAGCCACTCATTTTCTCTGGATTCGCGTCGATCATCACGCCTCCCATCTGGGGACCATGCTCGTCTCCTCTGGCGGGACTGTAGTTCCGCCCAAGATCTTGTCCCTCGGTGATCTGCGTGCCTATGGTTCTCCGGGGGAAGGTCGTTGTCGGGGGTCATTTCTAAGCGCCTGCTCTGCAGGCTTGGCTTTTGGTGCTTCTTCGGCTGCACCCTCCTATCTTGGAATGAAGGAGGTGGCTTCCTTAAACTACGCCAATCCCCTCCCGAGCCACCCTGATCCATGTCCTCCGCCACTCTCCTTACCGCACTGACATTGCTGACTCTCCTCGTTGACTTTCTATACCCCGGCCTCCTTTGAGGAATCGGAAATCTTCTGAACTGAGTTTCCTCAGTACCCGACTCTTCGCTCGTCGGTTCCTCCCCCTGACCCTCGTTCGTCCTAATATACTCCTGCTTATTCGAAAAACCTTTTCTCCTCTCTTCTGCTCTGCGTCTCTCCGCTAACTCTCTTTTGATCCTTGCGCACTCGATCCTATACTTTTCCTTGGCCCAGTGACTCTGATCGCTGGCCCTCCCATCGCTATCGTAGTCGTCCTCCTCCGAATTTGAATCCATCCCTTTTACTACCTGTTCGGGAGTAAAATGTTCGCTCCGTTCAGTTCGGCTGGGTAAAGTGAAGTCCCGCGCGAATCTCTTCAATATTGACTGTTAAGTGATTGATTTAATCTTCGGGGTTCCCCTATTCTCCTTAGGTGGTACTTGATTATCTTTTGAAGTTGCCAGATTTGTTTCTCCGGTATCCCTATCGTCCCCTATAAGACCCTGACTATCCCCTGACGCTGCCTGGTTGGCCCTCTGGTGTGCCGGTGGAATTCCCAAAAGTGCTATATTCCCTAGTGTCGACTTAGAAGGATCTTCCGCGAGATGTTTCCACATTTCTTGGGATAGCCCCTGCGAAGCAGGGAAACACCCACCAAGGGTGTAGGTAGTCGCCCTGAAAGTTTGCTCCCCTTGGAGGCCGGCCATCAGCAACTTCTGCAGGTTAGGATCAATCGTGATCGTTCGCATCTGGTCCCTCCCTGGTTTCGATCTATTCTCCCCCCCTATTACTGACGTGGTGACGGGAGTCGTATACATCGTCGTGTACGTCGTCGTCGTCACGGTCTGTATCCTAGACTCTGTCAGTGGCCTATATACATTAGCCCCCTTTTCATCCGATCGCCGTAACTCATCCTCTATTCCGGATTCACTCGCGCTCGCATTTCCGCTCCCCCGTCTCCCTGGCACTGACTCTTGGGTCTTTCTCGTTGAATCCGTAGCCACTGGCTCCGACGGAGACATCAGACTTTCTCTTCTCTCGGAATTTGATCCCTCCCCACGTGCTAACTCCCTCTGTATCAACTCGCCGGCGGTACTGAGTTGGGTCGTCCGCGGAGTACTGTGTTCTAATTTCGCCTCCTCTCCGTCCGCAAGCACGTCCTCTTCGTACCAGGGTACCCTTTCATCATCTGGATCCATTTCTAACATCAATGCTCGGAGAAACCTATCTCTCACAGCGGCCTCTGTCCCCTCGGTACTCAATCCCCTCCAGAACAATTCGCTCTCTAGTGTCTCTAGTGGCATTCTCCTGATGCTACGCCTGAGTGCGCGCAGCTCCCGTGTATTTATGAGTGCCTGCATTGTTTCGTCATGCGGCGCCATTTTGTTTCCTACACTACAACCCCTGAAAACACCAAATGTTGAACGACCCTACCTAACGAAGATACACTGTTTGCGTATCGTCGCCTACCCGCACTTGTCGCCGACGGTCTCTAAACACCACAAAACAAAATATGGAAAGTTATATATATATATAAATATTCTTAAAATTACTAATTGCCTTATTGCTTAAAATTTACTCCCCGATCCGAGCAACACTCTTAATTCGTCAACACTTTCACCCACACATTAAAATCTCACCTCAACTTTAGGCCCCGGAAATCCCTTCCTAATCCTGCAGCATACTTCCCCACTTAAAGGGATGCCATTTGTGACAAGAATTTTTCGGCCGAATAAACAGCCGTCCCGAATTCCCTCACAATACTCGCTTACTTACTCCTCCTCGTCCCTCTCCACTGGATTCCTCTCCTCCGGGAGGTCTGCCGCTGGTACTCGGCTCGGGAACGCCGAACACCCCTGGAAAGAAAGCTAGAAGGGGACTTTGGGGCACCAACTACAAAAAAATAACTCCCTGGTATCAGTTTCACAGCGCGTACGCTATTTATTCTCCCTTCTCTACTCTTTCCAAGTCCCACCTCTCACTCTCTCTCTCTCTCTCTTTCCCTCTCAAAATTGTATAACCAAGTATTTGTATATCTCTGTGTAAGTAGATATATATATATCCACTGTCCTCGAGGTGAATATCCTGGGGTGAGAAACTCCTGGTCGTCCTCCTCCGGCCTTAACCTTTATTCAGTTGGCGATGACCCGTACCTGAATCTCTCACTCACACGCACATGCACGCACACAATCCCACTCACACCTCTTGTCTCTCGACCTTTCTCTAGTGCCTTACACCCTGACACCGCCTCTACCCACCACTACACCACCTTTTCCACGCCTACACACACTCACCCGCGCCCGCTCGGATCGTCCCAGCACTATCCCGTATACCACCCGGTGCACTATTTACAGCACACTTACCTCCTGGTTATCCTTGTAGGGTACGACTACCTGGAACTCGTCTCACTCGTCCGGACGACTCGGCCGTTCTCTCTCTGCGCGTGGCCCTTGTCCGATGGTCTCTCGCAAATTCCCCTTTTGCCTAGCCTCAGCTGCTCTCTCTCGTTGCACTCGACCTCGACTTCGCTCTTCTCAATCCCTTCCTCTGCCCTATCAATCACCAATGCTTTTATTTCCTACTCTGCTCTCTCTGATGGCTCTCGTGGATACTCGTTCCAATTTTCGCGTTCTCTCGATCGTGGCTACTACAACTCTCCTTGACTCTGCTCTCTCTGATGGCTCTCGCGGTACTGCTGCGTTATGGCAGTGCACTTGAACAGATGCGCGCGCCCCTCTCGTGAATACGAAAAATCGCTAACACTCCTAAAAACCGGTAAATTATTGGAGGTTTCCAAAAACTCGGGAATTGACGCGGCCGCTCGGTGCTTACACCTCTCCGACGTGTGTCGAGCCCTCGCCTCTCTCTCCTTTTCTACCTTACACACATGCTCAGCCAATCATACCACACACTCTTTCAATCCCTTTTCTGGTCTTCGGTCCTTCTCTCTCCTCTGGCTCGTAGTTCATGGCACCGAGAACACACATTAAGAATGTGTTGTAAAACGATACATATGTAAAATATATACAGTATCATAGGACTCGGTAGCTGCCAATGACTCGCCCAAAATATAGGTATATAGTGACGTGATAGCTTTAGCTACCACGTCACAATTTACACAGAAAAAGGGACTAAATAGGTAATCATTCATCAATTGACGTACATGTTTATGCATACGTATGTCTATATCTATATATATGTCCCACTTTGAGGTGGATGCGGGGGATGGATTTTAGTTTCAACTTTGACCACTCCGTTTCATCGTACAGGCTCTTCAGCGCTGTAGTAGTCACATCTCTCTCAAATATAGCGTCGTTATGGAAGGCGCAGAATGGCACAAAAATAAGACCTCAGAGCGCCACACCTTATTTTCTTACTTCCTGGAATGGAATATACGTTCATATATATATATACACACTAGTATTATTAAATGTAAATGTCTGTATATTCCAATCTCTATAGTCAATTGAATTTAACAGGAATATATGTGACATTATAATTTTACATTCTTAAAACCGATGATCTTAGATTTTTGACCTAATGAAAATGTGCTACTTAACTAAATTTTTCATTTTATTTCGCTTACTGCACTGCAATACACCGTAGCACCACAGCGCATGTGCGAAGAGAGCTAATTTTTATTTCTTATATTACACGTAATTTGCGAAAAAAAAAGACTTCTTACAAAAATTGAGCCAGTAATATGCATACTAGCTCGGTACCCTATGTTCTCTGATACAAGCGATCCCTATCATATAGATTAATCTTATTCTCTTTGTTATAGTGTGGTTGGTAACTTGTCACTAATTTTAATTTAAATTTACGGTTTATTAAACAATAAGATTCAATCATATATGTTATTAATAAATTAATTTTTAATTTATTTAATTAGTTTTCGTTACATAGTTAAAAAACTTTTTTTTTAATTCATATCGGAAACACAGATTTGTCTATAGCTTTTTCTCATATATTAATAAGTATTGACTCAATTTTTATGAACTTGCTACCACTTTTAAAAATAAGTAGATGATTGTTTGTAGAATTATTTAATGTTCTTCTGTAGTTTCCGAAAAATTATGGAGCAGACTATCATTTTTTTCATTTTTTTTTCATTGAGGGTTGATCCCTGTAAGGTCTTATAAATACATTGATAGACATAGATTTTTATTCTCCTCTTTTCTTTCAAGATATTTTACTTAGAACTTAAGTACTTTTTGTACTTATGGACGTTAATTACAATTAGCAGGGTGAGCAAGATCTATAGAGATGTTAGAAAAGCGTAAATATGCAACAACGCTAGCGATTTTTTCAGTACGTGGATGTACCTTAGTAAAAACTTTCATGCGTACTTGACTACTTTCTATTTATTTTATTATCATAATCACTTTTGGATGAATTTGAAAATCAAACAAATTTATGTCATTCTAATGTGTCACATAAAAAATTGGACGATTTTTTCTAGACTGATTAACTTATAAGCTTCCATGGCTTTTTAATTAAAAAATTTTTTTTAAAAAGATTTTTATGACATAAGATAAAGACAAAATATATTCTACAGACTTATCGCAAGAACTTTCGTGTTCTTTCAATATAGCTCACCAGACCCATTGTAAAAGTTATAAGCTCTTGAGATCTGGCTAGAAATATGCATATTAAATTCTAAAGTCTCCAAGTCTAAGTGAACAATGTAACTGGAAGACTGTATGCCAGAAGTTTCCGTCATGTGATTTAAACGTTCTACTATTACGATAAAATTACTGTTGTTACGATTGATAGCACAAGTACTGTTTTAAGGATTATTTTCTTGTTCTTTCTAGTTTTCTTCTTGTTTTTACATTTAACAAACTAACATCAATTAAATTATTACATTAAATAGTTGACGCAACTCTGTGATAGCAAAATTTGGTTTTACTGTAGTGTTATAATTTTGAAGCCATTCTTACAATCATGCTCTTTCAACTTTTTTTCACTTGCTTTGATGCTGCAGAACAGTACTTGAATGTATTAAGCCTAATTTTTGTGACAATGGTTAATACGATTAGGTAATTTTTTTAATTACAACTGCAAAGTTATCAGCATAACCCGTATTTCAAGATATGGCATAGCGAAAATATATTTTCGAATGCTGAATTACTTCTCCTTTTTTTATTTCTTAACAGGAATCAACAAATTTATACGGATTGGTTTCACTAAGCTGTAAAAAATGTTTCTTGTCTGCTAACTCACGTACTGATGTGTTACTTTTTTTATTAATAGCAGTGATGGTGCTCCTGTCCTTGTCATCAATAACTACACCAACGTTTGAATTTTGCATTTTTCAGTGACTCATTTCTTGTTATCAATTGCATTGCTGCATCAGATTTCACTGTCTTAGCACTACCATAAAGACTTTTTACGGCAGTAAGGGTTTTGTATATTATGGTTGTTATCACACTTCGATCATTGTCGACTAAGAGTAGTAAGATATAATACTCGTTTACTCACGAATTATACTATGGCTGCATAACCATTTACGCTATTATAGCTTCTACTGATGCATGCTCCATCACAAACACTAGATGTTGGAGAGTGTTCACAAGAAAACTTAAGGACTTACAACTGTAGATAAAGGTTGTCTACTATCTTATAATGCTAAAGGAAATTAAAATGAATAAGTAAATAGTTATAGGATAAGGAGTAACTTAATAAAAGATGAATCATTAATGAGAAGAAAAATTGAAAAAGGTAATATTATATGTATAAACACTGTGTCACTTTATACATGATAATGTTAATAAATAAACGATACAGCATAATAAATGTCATGGAGTAATAATGGATAAAAAAAATTTCATAGATTACTTAAATCTGAATATAAGTAGTCATTTACAGTACTTTTTGTCCCTGTAGTGACTGTACTTATGATCCCACAATTTTAACCTTTTACTTTTAAATGTAAAAATAAGCTCTCTCTCTTTCCCGTTACTTCTTTGGTATCTTGCAAACTGAGCAAAACCACACAATCGCAACAAATTAACCTTTTTTCAGCTCTTAAAAAATAACTATGCAGTTACTTGTGAGAACTATGAGTTCTTTTAAATCACTTTGGACTTCATGAATTGAAACTCTAACACTAATAGATACAGCTGAGTCTTTCTGCTGTTTTCTTATATTTTTATTTACAAATGGACCATTTTTTAGGTAAACTTAGTTCATGACTGCAGGTAGTATAAAACGTGTGTCAATACCTTGATATAATTACTGCCATTTTATATCAACATTTGTACCGAAGACGTCTGCTATACCGTAAGTATGTATATTCACTTTGATAGGACCGTTAGTTACCAAATTTTCATACGCTTATATTGACAAGAGTCCACTATGTATGTTGGTATACATTTAAATCAAAATCCCATTGTGAAATATTAGTGGGTAGACACAGTAACACATGTGGTCCATCACAGGCAGCCCAGCTGGGGTACAAGTTGGCTCGTACTAAGGTGCAGTATTAAAATTTTTTTCCTTTTCAGCCAGTGCCTGATCTTATCTGCACTATGTATGACTTGTTAAAGTGTATAAATACGTATGAACAAGGAAGTTTTGACTCCTTGCTCACTACGCCCACCAACCTCGCTTTGTGATACTATAGATTAGTTGTTACAGTGACATAAAGATGGCCTCCTTAGGGCCTTTTGGGAACTTTATAAATACTTCATGGCACCCATGTGAGGTCTCTATTTTAAATATATCTTATACTGTTCATTATTAAGTTATAATTAAGACAAATGAATTTTAAAAAATTTAAAAAACTCTAAGATAAAACATTTTTTTTGACAGACACTTATTTTTTTTAAATCTTCTTAGGTAGTTTCTACACCACCTCGCAAAAATACCTCAATAAATTTGTAGCTAAACTCTAACCAACTTTGAGTAATCATTTCTAAATCTTCTCGACTAACAAATTGTTATTTATATTCGACCCATTTTTCGCAAACAATCTAAAAGGATCTTGTTTTATTTGAAATGTCCTTAAATTCTATTGTAAATGTTTGGAGTAAATGGATTGTTACTTCTTCAGCTCAATACTTTTAAATCATTAAAACTTAGCGAAATTTAAAAAAATCAAACGCCAACTATCCGTTACTGACCGTACATAACCAAATACAAAATTTAATTTTGATGAACATTTTGCAAAAAAACAATTGCTGCATTGTTTTTATACATCAAACTTTATGATAACATTGATTTCTATACTAAATATTAATAAATGTGGTTATTAAGTAGGACTATTTATAATTTAAAAAACTTACAACTGTCCAATATTTGGACAATTTAGTAATGCCATCATCAGGGACATCTTACTATCAGAAAAAAATTAAAAATAAAAACATTTAGAAATAAATACAGCATAAAGATGTTCTTATAAGTAGCCTACTTACAAAAAAAAAACGTTAGTGGTCGGATAATAACATCGCCCCAACAACCTCCGTGGCCAAACAATATATTTGCTAAATTAATGCCATATTAAAAATCATCCGTTTGCCATACATAATAAATCTTTCTTAACTAAAACTCAGTTTAAAATTACGAAAGTAAAGTAAGTAAGTAAAGTAAAGTAAAGTAAGTAAAAATAATTTACATAAAGGATTGAACACTATTTATTCATTATTCCATTCCTAACAATTCTATGTTCAGAGTGTAGTTTACTGATATCAAATTTTGTATCAACATTATCACTAAAAATTAAAAAAAAATAAGTATTTTAGCAGACTTCCTTTTAAAGCTATTTTGTTTGATATCTAAAGGTATGATACTATCAAATCAATATAAGTGGCTCACGAAGTGATCATGCACTACAATAACAGATCTCTCATCCCTATTAAATTGTTAGCAGATTCGCCTAGATTGTGCCAGAAATCCCTAAACATAAGAAAAAATAGTTCTTGGTGCAAAAATAAAATTAAATTAACATCTTTCCTGATCTCCTAAGTAATTTGATTCCTAGTAGTCTATTTAGATAACAACTTTCAGCCTTAAAACATTTGTTAATATAAAATAAAGGACAGCAATTGTCCATAAAAAGTCTTTTTGCGTTGTGTAAGTTTTTAGTTCTAAAGGATCCAGCACGAACCCAATAGAATTGTGGATCCAAATAAAATAGTCTGTTTTTTTAATGTGTTAGAGAATATGACTTTCTAGATGAAACTTTGAACAGGCACAAGTCTCAAAAATGGCCAGATTTTTAGAAAATAATAATGTAAGTCGCTGATTTTGCCGCATGTTGCTATGCCCGGTGACGGAGTTCAGTCAGTGGATGTAAATAGTGCATTCACAGGCTGATGATAGTAAACGGTTATGACTAGTGCGCCTATAACTTACTACTATCATGAAGCAAATCAGAGCATTATTCTATAATAGATAAGACTCTCTGTGATTTCTTAACTGCTAATAATAAAGCTAATTATTTACTGAGTGATCCATAGTCACGGTGGTCAACATTACGTTTGTCTTAGAGAGTAAATCGATAGTGTCTAGTATTGAAAAGTACTAATCAGAATTGAGCGATAAATAGTTGTTTTTGTTCCTTTTTAACTATACATACAAGCAAAAGAGTGCCTAATTAGGTTTATTATCATTCTTTAATGATCGTGATCAAAATTTCTTGAGCAAAATCTATTTTGTGATCGATTAAAATTTCAGTATTCTTTTACTTACAATAGTAAGTCTTATCATTTTATATTCTAATTATCTTATTTGCGCTCTTGCTTACAAAAGCAATGAGCTTGGACCTTGTCTTCAACCCGATTTCTTCGTCCAGTTTTAAAAACTTGCTACTTATTGATCCTTCACTATTTCTTTACTTGTGGAAAGGATTACTAATTCTCTGACACGAGATTAGGTTTTTCTGAAACTTATGAATATCTCTTGCAAGATATAATACTTTTTTCCTCCCTACTTCTCTTTTTAAGAGCATTAATGAAATTTATATATCTAGATCTATCTGTTGATAACCAGTTACTTAATTGAACCCTATTAATACTACTATTATGTAACAATTGTCTTAAGAAATCGAAGAATGTATATATATTTGAGCCTTCAGGGCATTATTTAAGTAAGCAATTGATGGTTGACATTCTGCAAGTAATTTTTTTTAAATAGTCTTCGTACGATACTAAAATTTTATCGGAATTTTTGGCTAATTTTTCGAGGTTAATAGCATAAAACATTAGTTTAATGTTCTGCTGAAAAGAACATATACAAACTCAATACAAACGTTCCAGGAGCACCTGCAGAGATGCATTGTTCTGGTCAAAGTTGGGTAAATTCACTGAAACTTACTTCAAAATTCAGTGCATCTTCTTTAAAGAAAATACACAGCTCTTTTAAGTTAGTTCATCCTAAAATCACTTTATTTACAATCTTCTTCAAACTTTGCATATCACTTCACTAGAGTGTAATGCATAAATGTTTAAAATTTTATTATGACCACCGTACCGTTTTTGAGATATGAAGCTGCAAAGTTGGGCTCTTTAACACGGTAAGCATAGGCGAGCGGCGCGAAAAACGAACGTTTTGATTAATTAAACAAAAAGTATATTTACAATTCTTATGAAAAATTATGAGCTTGAAGTAAAATATATTACGAATCTACTATATTTCACACAGAGATGCCATCCGTACAGTTTTTTAATAAATCAAATTGAAAGTTAGCAATTTTCCAAATGAAGCAGACAATAAATTGCGAGTTATCTGATATGTGGCAACAAAGCGTATTGCAGTCGCATGGAAATGAGTCGCTGGCAATATATATAGATATACGTACTGTATCGATGTAACAAAACAGCTTTTTGAATTGATGCAAATTAACAAAATATTAATTGAATTAACAAAATAATTTTTAGAAATTTATATACGTGATTGATTTATGTGTACTTGTAGAAGTTGTTTTTTGTATCTCCCGTGTTTCTTGCGATACTGGTTGCTCATGTTTACCAAGAAATTTCTAACCTAATCAACCAGCAGAACAGTTACGATCGACTTAGGTGTAGGTACTGGTGGTACTGCTACGTAAAGTATTGCTGCGACGTAGCCAGATTTTTCTAACCACGAGTGTATGAGTGTGTGAGTATACATAGACATGTAGAATTCAATGTGTGTATGCCAGTGGTGACCAACTTTCTCTTTACTATCTATGTGTATTCATTCGTATAGCAAAAGTAGTTATGAATGAGCTCCACTGGTGGAGATAAACTACCTTAAGTCCACAATCATTAACCTTTTTTTGTATCAAAACATGACCTGCTGAGGTCCTTACACACACTCATATTAAATAGTGCATTCACAGGCTGATGAAAGTAAAGGGTTATGACCAATGCCCCTATAATTTATTACTATCACAAAGCGCATTAGAGAATTATTCTATAACAGAAAAGATTCTCTGTAACTTTTGAACTGCTAATAATTAAGTTTATTATTTACTCGGTGATCCATAGTCACGGTGGTCGATATTTTGTTGTCTTAAAGAGTAAATTGATAGCGTCTAGTATAAAAAAGCACGTTTTGGAATTGAGCGATCATTAATTGTTTTTGTTATTTTTAAACTATTAATAATAGTCAAAAAGTACTTGACGAGGTAAATCATTATACTTTTAAGTTATCACAATTTTTTTTTTAAATGCAGAGGCTGTAACCTATTTTTAACATTCTTTAACAATTATCATTAAAACTTTTTGAGCAAAATCTATTTTGTAAGAGATGAAGATTACATCCATCATTTACTCATAAAAAAAAGTCTTCTCATTTTTGCTCTAATTACTTGATTTCCTCTCTTGGTTACAGATAGAATAAGCTTGGAACTCGTCTCCACCGAAACTTCTTTGTCCACTTTTTAAAACTTGCTACTTTTCAATCCTTAATTATTCTGAACTTTCTCTTGTGTCAAGGATTACTGATTTCGTGTCACAAGATCAAGTTTTGCTGAGACAAAAAATCATCTCTTGCAAGACATAATACTTAGTTCCTTGCTACTTCTCTTTTTAAAAGCATTATATATGTATGTATATCTTTTTTTCAATTATTAAGATATCATTATGAATCAAAAGTAATAATACTATCTTATTAAAAATGATATAATCAGACTATGTGTTTAATTGTATAATCTATCAAACTTTTTAACTATATTTTTGTTGTTCATAAGTGTATTTTTAATTTTAATTTTACGCTACTGTACTTACGTGAGCATAGTGATAATAACATTTAGCATTAAGTTAGAAAATCCTTAACTTCAGTCTTCTTTTATACACTGGTTGACCAAAAAAATATTATTTTTATTAGCTGGAAGCAATAAATTGAATTTTTTTAACCATATTCCATAGTAATACTCTATTTACTTGGTACACACTTATTCAAACTAATACGCCATTATTTGCGCAAACTTCACAATAATGTGTCAAACATAAGAGTTGATATTACTTATTATTCCGATGCACAAATAGAATTCTTGTTACCTTTTTAGAGGTAAGGAGCATGTATACATTGTCAATTGATGTATAACAAAACACACGCATTTGCAACTCTTTACCAATATTTCTATTCATCATGGTGTACATTAGATCGTATCTGAAACAGTGTCAAGTTTTTTTAGACGTTGACATAAGGGTAAGCACAAATTACATAATAAGTATAACAATTTCGTTAATATTAAAGCTGGATTGAAAATAAAAGCAAGTTTTATGTGATGTTGGACAAAACAAGTGATTACGAATGCAAATTTTATTACTTAATATTAAAATAAATTACGATTCTGACATTTTTTTCACCGGACTTTAGGTCAGTCGTAGAGACATGCTTTTGTTTAAACATTTCGCCAGACAGTACTTCAGGCATATATGCAGATGTATATACACTTTGTCAAAAGTTGTGTTCACGCACTATTGTCTGTTATATAGGTATATACGTATCGTCTATGTTTCGACTTGCGTAACAGAAATTATATGCAAGAAATTCAAAACAGCCGATCTAGTATGGTAGACGAAAGCTTCTTATAAAAGTTTTTTATGAGAATTCTTAAAGAAATTCTTGTAAGATTATTCAGGACCTTTTATAGGATTTTGGCTCACAAATCCTATAGAATTCTTCTGACGTTTTTTCAAATCTTAAAATTGCTTGGTAACGATAATCATACATATAATCACTTCGAACGGTATTACCATGCTTATGATAATACCAAAACAGGGGGGTTCAAGGATTTTTCGTAAAGTTTTGATAAAATAGTATAAAAATTTTTTTTTTCAGAATTTGACGAAAAAATTTCAACCTCCCTGTTTTGGTATCATTGTGGTGTTATTAAAATTAATATAAGCATAGTAGTACCATGTAAGGTGATTATATCTAAGATAAATGTCAATTCCAAAATTAAGAAAAGCGTCTGAATATTCCTATTGGTTTTATGCAAACAAATACTTTAGGGATTGGATATTTTTATACGGTTTTTTATGAGAATTCTCCTGAGAATTTCTTGTATGGGACGTTTTAAGCACATGCTTATTTTTAAATGTGGTATCTGTCAAGATTCTATTGGCGTAGTGGTAGTTACGGTACATAGTTGTAAGTAAGTGAAACTTTTAATTTAATTATTTGTTATACACCTATTTATGAGGTCCAACAAATTCTTCTTCTATTTATTTTTGTATGGACGTTTGAGTTTTTATCAATATGCATATGTAAAATTGGTGTAAAAAAAATTTTTGTCACCAACAAATACGTACCTAAACTACCATCACGCTACTAGTACATTTTTGAACCTTAATCTCTTTCATCGTTGAGCTACATTTACTCATTATTGACGAATCAATATCTTATTTTAATGTCATTGTATACAAAATCGTATAACAGAACTTTATTAAGTGCAGCATTATTATAAGTAACAATAATTATTACAATAATTGTATAAGTACGTGTAAGCTTATGCTCTACATCCTTATTATTGAGTAGTAAATTTGATTTTTTTTGCTCTGTTAGAAGATAATAAATTTTTAAATAATATTTTCTTCTTGCTTTTATTAAACTCTGTAGGTGTTGTAAAAATGAGCTTCCAAAATAATGATTGGATTTGCGTAAGCAAACTTTTTTATAACGTTTCTGAAAAAATCATGTACGAGTTTTTTGGCTAGAATAAGTAGATAGTTTTTGTTATTCTCATCATTCAAGTTATACTGTTATCGTTAACGAATAATCGTTGTGGCAGCTGTTACCCATGTAGACAGGTGTTGCAATCCTTATAAAGATTTGGGTATTGCTGGACACAGAGGAAATAACTTAAGATGAGTATCAGAAAGTCTTAAGCGATCATTTCTACATTTGTTACACAATGATAAAATTTGTTTCAATTGTTTACTTAAACATTTATGTACAGAAATCGATACATCCATTAATACAAAAGCCAAAAATACACACGATGAACTAATGAACGAATTTCGTGAGCGTTTTAAAGCGCAAGAAATATGTATTGGTACCAATGAAAGAGAACATATGATTTCTCATAACAGTACTGCATCAGCAAGAGAGCTTGAACTAGAAACTGGTTGGAAGTTGGCAAAAAAATCGAAAGATTTGATAGGTGATTGCAGCGTATTAGCAGAAACAATAGTTAAAAGTGGAAAATTATTGCTAGCAGAAACTGTTACTAATGTAACGCAGTTTTATATTGATGATAAAAATGGTCGCATGATGCCTGGTACTAGAGTTGTGGAGTCTGTAAAAACTTCAGCACGTCGTGTCTTGATACAAAAAAGATTGATGCTTGTAGACTTGAAAGAGCTGTATATTTTCTATAAAGAAGATGCCCTGAATTTTAAAGTAAGTTTCAGCGAATATAAAATGATAAGACTTTCTATTGTAAGTAAATAATTAATGAAATTTTAATCAATCACAAAATAGATTTTGCTCAAGAAATTTTGATAAAAATCGTTAAAGAATGTTAAAAATCAGTGACAGCTTCTGTAAAAAAAAAATAATAATTGTGACGACTTGAGAGTATGATAATAACCCTAATCAAGTACTTTTTTGCCTATACTTATTGTTGAAAAATAACAAAAACAAGTATTTAAGGCTCAATAATGATGAGTGCTTTTTTATACTAGACACAATCGATTTACTTTGTAAGACAATAACAATATAAACTACCGGGGCTACGGATCACCCAGTAAATGATTAGCTTCATTATTAGCCGTTAAGAAATAACAGAGAATCTATACTATCATATAATAATGCTCTGATGCACTTTAACATAGAAATAAACGGTAGGTGCGTTAGAAATAACCCCTCACTATTATCAGCCTGTCAATGCACTATATATATCTATTGACTGAACTGCGTTGCGAGTCAAACCAACCTGCATGGAAATCGGCGACTTAAATAATTATTTTATTAAAAACTGTATGTTGTCGAGAGTTGTGCCTGTCAAAACTTGTGTTCAGAAAGTTACAATCTATAAAATATAAAAATTACAGACCATTTTATTGAGATACACAATCATATTGGATTGGGGCAGGATCCTTTGCAATTGAAAGTTGGAAATTTTGTTCCACGAACTTCTATATGTGAATTTTTTAGTGGTAACGTTCATGTTCTTCCTTGTCAGAGGCCAAACATTGGTGATGACTGTATGGATTACACAGAATTTTTCCGACCAGGTCAACACAAATTCAGTTATGATAAGATTAAGCTCTGATGGGTTTTACACAGTTTTAAAGTTATTCAATAAATTTTACAGTGCAACTGATTTTTATAACGTATATTTACACTGAATACTTCATTGTTTGTATAGTAGATCCATAAGGAAGCGATTACAAAATTGTTTTTTTCTGCGTTGTAGAAACATTAATTATTTTTTTGCCACGTTGATAACTACAAAAAATATTTGTATTCGACTGCACTTAAAACTGGTATTTTAATCAAGGAACGTAAGTCATATTTTAAATATTGATTGAATAATGTTAAGTATGGAAATAAACGATTCACATAGATTTTAATATGTATTAAGAAGAAAGATCGATAGATGTAAGAAGAAAACTTAGTCTATTTTTCCTAATAAGTTCCTTTTTGTTTTCTTAGACTTTCTTTACAAAACCTATTTTAATAACCATTACTCATTACAAATCAAACTGGATAACAAATTAACGGAAATTATGCGGATTAAAAGAGGTCATGGTGCGTGGCATTCAGGATACTTAGTTACAAGTAATAATAATGTGATTTAATATAAGGAGAAATTGCACATTTTTAAAAAATTATTTGAAGATTTGTGAAGAGAGTGACAATAAATTTTTATAGAAATTTAACTGATCTTTCTCTCCCAGATTCTGTTAAGTTTGTACTGAGTTTGGGTCCTTATTTCAATTTTTTCATGAATTTTCATCGAAGTAAGCTGATTCCTATTTTATAATCTTTGGAGGCTGCTTTACTTTCTACGGATATGGATAATTCTAGTAAATGCAATATTAGATAATCTTTTTTTTCCCTATTAAAAAACTTAATAGTTTATAATGGTTACCCCTCTTAGTTGATACTTTTATTAATGATTCTTTGCAGTAACAAAAATATTTATGAATCTACATAGAGATGTTTTGTATACTAATACTGACATGGGTGATAAAACTGTTGTTTTTGAAAAGTCAATTTACATAAAAAAAAGAGAAGATATGATTTACAGAGTTTTTTTATGACAGAATCCATGGTAAAAGGTCACTATTACAAGGTTTAGTTATTGCCACTAGAAATCTTATCTTCCAATGGGACTATCTGGATGTTTTTGATGGTGTACATGGTACCAGGCCTATAGTAAATTACTTAAGTGGGAATTGTTTATCTAGAGGTTATCGTCTTATTAAGATACATAAGGGTGGATTTTCTGCTCGTCTCACTACTTCTTCTATAGGTTTTTCTATGTATAGTTTGGATAAGTAGTTTTCTTTGATTTTAATACTTTCTTTCGTAAACAAAATATTCCTTTAAGAATTTTCTTGAATTAAAAAGAAGTTTCTCTGCTCGAGAGATTATCTATGGCGTTAGAGTTCTCATGAATTAAAATCATTTTATTTTCAATGACATTACATAAAGACAATGTTGTGGTACTTTGATGGGTGGATGTTGTTCACCTTGATTTGTAGAAATAGCGTTGGAAGGTTTTGAGAATTATGTCCTTTGACAATTGCTTTTTGACAAAGACGATTGCTTTTTGTAAATAAAAAAAGATTTGATTTAACGAATTCTTGAAATTTTCAATAGTTACAATAGGTTTATTCGATTTGTTTTTAAGGAGACAATTGTCTACTCTCTGCCTTTCTTAGAATTAATAATTATTTATGTTTCCAACTGTCCTTATAGTTTCAATGTATATCACAAGCCGATAGTATCTGGTAGACATTGTAAAATCTTTTTTACATAATTCCATTTGCGAGAAACGTGCAATTGTTTTTTCTTTGATAGACAAAATTTTCAAACTTTCCGATCACAAATGTATAACTAAAAACTCACTAGAGGCAAAAAAATTTTTTGTGGACAATTGCTATCCTTTATTTTTTATTAACAAATATTTTAAAGCTAGGATCAGTTACCTAAATAGTCAATAACAAAAAAATCACTTAAGAAATCATTGTGCATTATTATTCCAAAAACCACCAATCAACAAAATAGATTTAAAAGGGAGTCTGCGGAACACTTTCTATTTTAACTTATAATGATAATGATAATAGAAAATATGATATCAGTGAATTATACTTGAAACATACAATTGTTATGAATAAAATAAGAAATAAGCTCTCTTTAATCATTCATGTCAGTTATTTATCCTCTTCTAC
The DNA here is from genome assembly GCF_000648655.2 of Copidosoma floridanum. The sequence goes on along the minus strand of NW_019384288.1, from coordinate 666,464 downwards.
TCGTAAATGACATAAACGACATAAACGACATAAGTTGTATAATATACGTCTTGTACTTGTCACATTACACAATACATATATTTATAATTTTTTTGTGTATCCTCCATACTTAATACGACTCATACCTTATGGTATGTTTTGTGGTATGCTTTTTTACTTCTTTTATAATTTTTAACTGAGTTTTATTCAAGAAAGATTTACTATATATGTCAATTAGACGATTTTTGGTGTGGCATCACTATTGCAAATATATTGATAGGCAATGGAGATTTTTGGTGCAGTGTTATTATTCGACCACTCATGTCATTTTTTGTTTATATGCTACTACAAAAAGCATCTTTATATTGTATTTTCTTAAATATTTTTGCATTTAATTTTGTTTCAACTGTAAGAAGTCCCTCATGATGGCATTACTCAATTTTTAAACTATCAGACAGTTATTTATTTTTATAATAATAAATAGTCCTGCTTAACCAACCTAATTTGCTTTTAATAAGCATTAAATTTAAACGCTTGTGCAAGCTTAGGAGAATTGGAGGTGCTGTAAAGCATTTATTGCTATGTGACTTTGCCAAATCTTGTAGACTTGTAGATGTTAATTGTGACAATAAAGGTGGTAAATCTTTTTATATATTTATTTATTTATTTATTTATCCCCCTCCTTCTGAAAATTAAGTCATTAATCAGGTGATTTCTCATGTCAAAATCTCGTCTGTCAAGATTTTCAATTTTTCATGTGTTTTATAGTGTTTCTTATTATTTTATGCGTGTTTTTTTTTAATTTTTAACTTCAAATTTTTGTGAAAAAATTTAAACTTAGAAATTTTTTTGGGAAAGTGGTGAAAAAAACTCTAAATTAATAAAAAAAGATCTTAAATAGACTAAGAACAGTAAAAAAAGAGGCTTAGAACGGAAAAAAAGTCACATGATATTTTGGCATGAGGAATTACCTGACTGCCGAAAGGAGAAACCCTCTTGCTATCCTTAATCCCTCCCCTCTCTATCAATTCCTTTAAATTGCTAATTCTCGACCATAACCCTGCAAGCTTCACGCTTGCACCCCTACACGTAACCCCAACTCAACCACCTCACCCTTTCTCTTCACTTTCTTAAATCTTCGAACACGATGGTGTCAGTGGTGGGAGTGGTGGTAGTAGCAAAGAAAGACTTTTATAATACGAAAAGATATGCAAGTGATTGGTACGTAAGACGTTGTTCTGAATTTTAGTTTTGTTTCTCAAATCAGCATTTGTTTTTTTTAAACTATATATTCTACATGCATGTAATTTTATTTTTATGAAGTAGTCTTTTGAACAAAATGTGTGATAAAATTTTAAGAGCTTGATTACAAAATTGAAAAAGTGTAAATAATCACAAAAAATTCTAACTCGTCATTGCATCCCTTAATAATAATACATTCTTTAAGAATCCATTTTAATACTTAAGTAGAGAAGTGAATTGTAAAGTTGGTTACGGGGTACAACTGATCTGGAATAACGAAACGAAAGCTTTGACCTTAACCGGGCCTGTGTTCCTCGGACACCCTCGGTGACACTTTCTGTAAAATATACACGCAGGTCTAACCTTTCAAGGTGCCACTGGGACTAGTAATCTGTGGCTGCAACTGTCGTTATCGTTGTTTTTCGCGACTATGTATAACACGTCACAAAGGATATCAGTTACGATAGAAATAAACACTCGTGAGTAGAGTTTTAAAATAAAATAAATGATATTTTGAATAAATATTTTTAAAAAGTGTGTCTGTGCGTGTAATAGCACGTCAAAGAATCGCGCTCTACATGCTCGTGGTGTAAAATTGTGAGCTAGGCAGACCTACAATGGGTACTCGAGGGCCACTGCCCTTTAAAAAAGTCTACCTGCTGACAGGTACTTACTGTGACGCCGGTATACAGGATTTGCTGCACGGACACTCCTTTGGTGTAGTGAAGCGTTGACAAGGAGCCCCAGCTCGGGTCCATGGGCATCCCTGCTGTCTCAACTAAGAGCTGTTTTCGTGGCTCGTAGTCTCGCTTACCTTAAGCTGGCTCACAAAAGCAGAGTCACAGCACTAGCACTACACCGGGACGTCGCATCAAGGAAAACGCCGAGGACCGTCAAAAACAAGAGACGAAAAACTCTGAACAAGACGCTTGTCACGTAAAAACCTTAAAAATCGCTTCTCGCTCGCTGGCAGGTCCAAGCTAATCTGCCATCTTTGCTTTGCCTCTTTTTCCTTTTTCCCTATCTGCCCTAGCCTACCGATGATGGCTCGACGGTATCTCACCATCACACACCCGACTAGACGTTGAATACAAGGAGTATCCAACTCTTCCTCCTAGGTGCCATTCAGGAAGGCTCTGGGGACGGTTACTGGGAGAGAAAAAAAAAAAAAAAACAGGATTAGTTTAGATGTGGGCGCTTACAAAACTAACATCTCACTAGCTCTCAGAGTCAGAAACATCGCGTGTCATTTGGCTGACCTGTCACTTAGTTGCATGTCCAGACATCATTGTGTGGTCAGCCACCGTTCGCAGGAGTCTTAGCCGTGGTGGGTAACTTCGACACCACGTGGACGGCCTTGCTTTGGCTCGCTTATATCAATTAGACTCGCATTAGGCGGGTCATGCTTCACCTATTCAACGCTTTCCAACGGTGCTTGAGAAGCGCTGACCACTTCTTCGTCAGACCCTGAAGCGTTCCAAGGGGGCCTTCTCCTGTCGTAACCGAGGCTCTACTTACATCAGATTTTAACTGTCTCACGTGTATAGGGCCTGAGAGCATGCCTTCTTCGGATTCCAACTCGTATGTGTTGGAACCAAATGACCTTATGACGGTAAAGGAGCCGACATACCTTGGAGCCAATTTTGCAGCCACGCCCTGTGTTGCCGAGGACAAGACATAGTTCTCCCGCCTTACCTAGTCACCGGAGATGTAAGCCACGTCATGATGTTTGGCATTGTAATGCCAAAAGGCATTGGCCTGTGCCTTATTTTTTTGCTGGGCTGCTTCCATGTGCAGCATCAGCAAACGCTCCATGCGTTGTTTCCAGCTCTCCAGTGCTTCTTCCTCTAGGCACTGCTGGGCTGTCAAATCGACCTATTGGTGCATCGTACCTGGGGCGTATGGTTCCATACAACTGTTAAGCATCACGAAGGAAAAACCTGTCGAAATGTGCTTCTCCGTGATATAGGTGAACACATGTTCAGGCAACTTTCCATCCTAAGATCTATGATTGACTTCAATGAAAGCTCGAATCATAGTCTTAATTGTGTGATTCAGGTATTCGACTGGATTTTTTTGTGGATGATATGGTGGCGTAAGCAAGCGTGTGTCGTATACCCAGGCTCTCTAAGAATCCATAAACGTCCTTGTTTTTGAACTTGGTGCCGTTATCCGTCAGCAGCGATTCTAGGGTACCATGGTGACAGATGACATGCTCTAACTTCCGCCCACCTCATGAATAAGTCCTTGATAACAAAGATGTACTAGTCCGTGCGCCGTCTTCGGTAGGGGTCCCATCATCTCAGCTGCCGCTACCTGCCATGGAGTAGTGATGAGCCTACGCCCCATAAGTCTTGGAGGTAGCTTCTGATACCCTTGATCAAGCTGGTTTTTAGATACTACCAACATCCAGTCTTCTGTGTCACCGAGAGTCTCATCAACCGTGGAATCAGGATGATATGCGCATAGGTATTCCCCGACGATTTTTAATCATGGTTGTCCCCATGGGTCATTCCATATTTTTGTACCATCTCTTGGTACCAAGGATCTCCAGCAGGGGGTCCCACACTAGTGCAGCCTCAGCAAAACTCTCGTCATCCTCGTGCATTCGTGACAGGCTGTCAGGCACACAGTTTTGTGTTCCTTTCCAGTGTTTAGCCTCGAAACCATGGCCTTGAAGCTCCATGGCCTATCTTGACAGTTGTCCAATCAGGTTGTTGATATTTACCAACCACCGGAGACTGTTGTAATCGGTTACGACTTTGAAGCTTGTCCCTTCGATATACGGGCGAAACTTTCGCTTCACATAAGACTGTGAGGCATTCTCACCCTGTCACGCTGTAATTGTGTTCAGCTAGTGTCATCGAACAGCTCGCAAACTCTAGCATCTTTTTCTTTCCGTTGACTATCTGCGGCAGCACGGCGCCTAGTCCAGAGTCACTGGTGTCCATTTGCACCAGATACTGACTCTTTGAGTCAGGTCATTGTAGCACAATTAAGGACGTCAGCAAAGCCTTTGTCTTTTCGATGGATCGTTGCTGCTCGTCTTTCCAGTTAAAGGGCTGATCCTTACGCAACAGCTTGTTTATAGGCTCTACTACCATCTAATAGTTAGGCAGGAACTTTTGGTACCATGAAACCATGCCTCGGAATCACCTAAACTGTTTCAGGTTCTTTGGAGTCAAAAATGCTGTAATTGGCTCTTACTTGGCCAAATATGATCGTAAACCATCTCGGCTTACGAGGACACCGAGGAATGACACCTCTGATTTGCGAAATTTGCTTTTATCTTGGTTAAGAATGCGTCCTTTATCATGAACACGTTTCAGTACGTGTGCTAGCCATTTGAGATGCTTCTTGAACGTCTCCATGACAATTTTTATATCATCGAGGTAGGCGTAGGCATAGGCCTTGAGCTCTAACTCAATGACACGGGTAATAAGCCACTGAAACGTTGCTGCCGCATGACTCAGGCCAAAAGAAAACCATCGGAACTGAAAGAGCCTCTTGCCTGGAACTATAAATGCTGTTACCGACTTAGCCTTCTCGGCTAAAGATATCTGGTGATACGCGCTGCTGAGATCAAGGGTATAGATGAAACGCGCTTTCCTCAGCTTGCGCAAGATGATATCTATATGTGGTAATGGATACGCATTGGGTACTGTCACAGTATTAACATTCTGGTAGTCAACACAAGACCAATACTTGCCATCCTTTTTCCGTATCATAACTACAGGACTTGCCCAGACACTATTGGATGGCTCAATCACACCACTTTGGAGCATCTCACTTACGTGGGCATGTATAAACCTCCTAGATCTTATCCAATACAGGGTAGCACTTCTGCTTGATGGGCCACAAGGTCATGACCTCGATCTCATGCTTGAGCCACGTAAGATACCCTAGGGGAGCTTAACGCTCCACGTAACGGTCCAGAAGAGTCTGCAACCTTTTCTGCTGGTTGAGTAACATCTTCGTCAGTCTTATGACAGCAAGTCGAATTACACCTGTCGCGTCGCCGTCAAGCACGCTACTTCTAAAGGGACCTTGCTCCCGTGTCCTTACAGCACCAGGACTCTGTCTACTGGATCGTGGACAGTCCCAAAAGCATTAATAAAGTTAGCATGAACGTAATAATCAGCATCCTACTCAGGCAGTTGACTCTGACGTTCACGTCCCATTTCACCCCTCCAAGTTTGAAGGGTATGATGATGAGGCCTAAGGTGCATGATGGTCATCCATTGGCCATCGCCGCGCTTTTGAGCGTGGGATGTAGCTGACGACCGCAGGCGCTCGCTATCTGGATTCCGACCACTTGCATACCAGTGTGCGTAGCTTCAAGATCGTACAGCTCTCGCAGCTTGTAACCAGCTACTTCGAGCTGTAGCCATCATCGGCACGCGTCTTCCGATGCAACCGTGCCCTGTGAGGGTTTGGTAGAAAATGGTGGCGTGATACCCTTATTCACGTCTACCTCCTCTCGCTTCCCTGCCTCTTATTAGGGCGATCCCGTGCCTAATGGCCCAAATGGTTGCTCTTATAGCAGCACGGCTGTGACTCCTGTGAAGAAGACCTGTCTCTCTGGGTGTCCAAGTATTTCTAAATATTTCTCGGATACAAGTAAATAGTTCTCTACTGTTAATGATAAACCGTCATGTTCTAAGTTTTTCGGGGCAAGGAACTCAATTAAAATCAATTGTACAAAAGAAATAAGTAATGTTAATCATAATATGAGTTTTTAAACAAAAGTTCCACTAATTAGTCAGGGTAGCTTACCCAGGTCCCAATAAGGACCTAGTTGTCGATAATTCTATAAAAAACCAATTAATACAGCAAAAAAGACATTTGCGAGGCTTACAAAAATTTTCTTATCAAGAAGTGTGATAAGGCTATATAGGCTGTACGCAAGAATCATAGTTACGCTACGTTATATAAATTGGGATGCATCAATTCGTAAACGTGCCTCTGTTTGAGAAATTGGAGCGCTTAGCACTTTGTTACATTCTCTCCGCTGGCTTATTTTATAGACGTTAAGTTTATAAAAGTGTACTAAGCTCAAGGCTGTAGATCGTGTAAGAATGGGCAAGGAAAAAAAGGTAAGATATCAAATAAATAACGTTATATTCATATAACTTAATTATTGGCTACTAGATATCTGATTTGACTCGTGAAGTAGTAGTTGATAACGTTAATACAATTGTTATTTAGCGTTAATTTTCTTGTAATCAAGAAGCATTTTACTATCTTAACTTTTATTTCAAAATTTAGTTATTGTTTTGTTAACACTTTTGTAAATAGTTATTGAATGCAAAAAAAAATGAATGAAGCAGTTTTTGCACCTACTACTTTTTTTATAAGCAGAGCAAGAAATCCCATCGTGTGTCACCTTATTCCGAAAATGATTGAAAAAATACACATGACGCTGCGAAAACGGGAGCAGCAATAAATAAAGTAAGTAGATACTATAAGGTGCCTTGTGCAATGCTGTTTCTTAGAGTTAAGGGTATTCATTCTTTGGAAACTTAATAAGGGTCCAGTAGTATTTGAAGTTCAAAAGAAAAGGATATAGCCAACTGGATTTTCTTGATGAGCAAGTGTGGATTTCCAGTGACTAAGCAGCATTTACTAGACAGCATTTAAGTAATTGTGAAAAACACAAAACAAATCACACCGTTTACTGATTGTAGGCCATCAACATACTGGTATGCAGCTTTCTTGAGAAAAAATCCCGAACCATCCCAAAAAATTTGTCAAAATCTTACCAAGGAAAGATCGAATGTAAGCCAAAAATCCTTCAGAGATTGGTATGCAGAGGTAGAAAACTACTTAAAGAAAGAAAACCAGGTGTGGATCTCGGGACCTCTCATAAATGTAAAACATTAGAAAATATGTTAATGAGCTCGGTGGTACTTGATTTTCTATAAAAAATGTAGTAGTTTACGTCAGATAAGTGACGTCATCTCCAGGGATATTTTGTGGCTTTAAGGAACTGCAAAACATGGCCCAAGAGAGTTAAGGCAGTCACGGAGCTATGGCACTTACGTGGCAAATCCTATTTTTTCTATCGGGTGCACACCAGCTTCTCAAAAACCCATGAGGTAGGGAAAGTATTTATTTTTTAACTCTAAATAATCTTTATTTCATATTTACATGTTCAANCTACTGAAAATGATAAAAATGGAGTATTAAATTCAAGTTATTAAATTCCAACCTATAATCCTATCACTTATTGACTACTGGGTTCATCGTAATCGACCACTGCTCCAAGCCACTTCATCACTATCAGCTACTGGGTCTTTCATTATTCTTATTAAATTAATTTTTCCTACATAATGTAAGTTTAAAAAAAAATTTTTTTGCGTTGTTCCATTCTTACATATACATATCAAATAATTAAAAGATCAGTTAAGTCTTTCGTTTTAATTACACTCTTTATTAAACTCATTTGTCTATCGAGTACTTGGTGAACTACCTTTAATTTAAGTAAGCAGGCTGTGCTTTGTTAAATCAAAAGAAGTTATTTGAATGATTTATTTAGCTTGTTAGAATCTCATCTTATCTCCTCGAATTGCCTTTGTCCTCAAAAACTGTACAAAAAAATAGTCTAGATTTAAGTAAACCTACAGAACCGTTTAATTATTGTTATCAGTCAGATAAATTGCAATAAATTTTGAGACTTTACTTTATACTAATGGTTTATCCCTTTTTTATTCTAGTGCTGTAAAATTCTGGACTCTGCTGTACAAAGTGTACACTGAAAAAAATGCTTATGAGCGTTTTTAAAAAAAAGTGTATAATGTAATAAGTTAACCAAAATAAGTTAAAATTTATTTGAATAATTTTAAAGTTAAATTGAATCACATTTTAAAAAGTGGAATTATTATGAAGATTATATATTTTTTGATTAAGGTATTGGCTTTTAACTGGGACCGGCCAATGAGATCATTTTGGAAACAGATAAAACATCACACAGCCTATTATGCATGTAAGCGGTATAATATTAAAGGTATTTTCCATGACTACAAATGAGTTTACCCATTAATCTTACGACTATAAAACGACGCCCCGGACGAAAATGTTGAGTGATAATACATCTTATGATATTTCATATCTTATGACATTTTGATTATTCCTGAGCGTATATGGTGTGGAAAAAACCTTTAATCTTACTAATGTACTTAAAAAAGTCACAAAAACTGTTATAGTCGCTAATCGGAAAGACTACCAAACCAATTTTTCTGAAATTCCGCGTAACTAATTTTTGAATATGATATTACGCACTTTTATTCGTAAAAACAGATATATATTTAACTCCAGGATTTTTCCTTTGTGCCCGGTACCTGGCACATTTGACACAGTAGAGGATTCTGGATCGGATGGGGGCCCTTCCACGGATTATCCAAAACTCTTGACGAGTTTTTCTAAGAGTGAGCTGAGTTCTTCCGTGTAAAATTTGCCGATGAGCCTGATAGATAACCAAACTGGTGAATTGAGCTTGACGAGGAAGTTATACTTTTTTTTCATTAACATATAAACTACGTGAACGAGAAAGAACAATAAAACAAGGTAAAGAGTATAATACAAACTTACCCATAGATACATAAATTAGTTTAACAAACGTTTGTGTGTATTACTTTTATAAATTATCGAGCGATTGGGATTAACATACCTAGAAACTATATTATATTCACAATTTAGTTAAGTATGATGTACGAAATATTACTTATAATGTTATATACTGTATCTTTTTACCTGTTATATACCGTAACCAAATGTGTGTATATATATATGGGACAAAACGCGTCAACCAGATCACTGAAGCCCTAAAAATTCTATGTTACCGTTAAACACTTTTGCGGTCTGGAACTGAAGGTTAACAAGTAGACTTTATTTTGCCGCGTGTGCTTTTTAAAAAATCCAAAATGGCGGATAAGTATGGTGGCCATAATTTGTGTAAGCCACCATGACTAATCGATTTCACAATTATTTAAGTGTTCAAACCATCGTAACATTTGAAAAAAAGAACATTATTCAAAATTTCCTTAATTTTTAGATGAAAACATAAGCTACTTTTTCTATTTGTGAGCAGAAGTACGTCCATAATCTTAAGAAACTGTAGGAAATCAATTTTTTTGGCTTATAGTTGATGAAAATGTTTGAAAATTATTATGTACGCCTTATTACTGATAACAATTTGTTATTTTATGCAAATACGTCCTGCTCTGTATGCATGTACACACTAGCATATCCCTAATCTGAAAAAAATTCGAATTATCAGTTTGTACTTTGTTGTCACTAAGAGATCTTTAGAAGTATATAATAAGTTTATTTGAACTTTATAGAGATCTAAGGATACTAGCATTATATATTTAAAAGAATCTTGAAATAAAAGATAAATAATTAATGATATAACAATAATAATTTTACTGTGCTTTTAGTTATAAACCATTACACTTTCGTTTTAAATAAGTAAATTGTGAACCTTCGTAGATAAATGAGAAATTTATTCCCGATATAATACAAATAAAATAATTTTTCTTCAAGCACTAAAAAACATGAAATTTTTATCTTATGCCATAATTTTTTGTTGCCTCAAGTTACCGTATGCTACGTAAAACTTATTTAGAAAGAATTTTTTTAAGATGAAAAGTATAAAACTGTGTCCTTGGGCAGGGTTAAGTAGTAATTGTATTTATAGATCTGTAAAACGTTTAAATAAATTTATTCTATACTTCTAAAGATCTCTTAGTGACTACAAACTACATAAAACTGATTTTTTAGATTTTTTTTAGGTTAGGGGTATGCTAGTGTGTGCATGCATACAGAGCAGGACGTATTTGCACGAAACAACAAATTATCATCAGTAATAAGCCGTACATAACGATTTTTAAACGTTTTCAGCTTCTATATACCAAAAAAATCGACTTTTCTACAGTTTTTTAAGGTTATGGACGTACTTCTGCTCACAAAAAGAAAAAGTAGTTTATGTTTGTCCCTATAAATAGAGCAGATGTTGAAATAATGTCTTTTTCTAAATGTT
>NW_019384288.1:613703-630563 GCF_000648655.2 Copidosoma floridanum | reverse complement strand
TAGGGTGATTGGGAAGACACAATAAAACACAATAAAATTAAACAGCATAAAATAACAACTTTTAATGTCACTCAAAGGCCAAGAAAAATCACAGTTAATATTCACAAAAATAGTAAAGGTCAAAATAATACAGGAGAAAAGAAATAATGTCTATAGTCTTAAAGCAATGAACTCTTGAAGTATATAAAAGCGAAGAATGTAGAAAGCAAAGAGTCAAGTTGAATAACACAATATGTAAACACGCACTGGCCTTGAGCTCGCGAGAGAGTTTGAAAGTTACACGAATAAATGTGAAATGAAAGCACTGATATAATATAACTGATTGAAATCTTGATTAACTAAAAACGATTGTCTGTAGAAATGCACAATTACTGTCTGTAGAAATACACAAGAGTTTCACTGAGTCTTGCTGTTGATAATCACTGATAGTTTGATGAGATTAACTATTTGAGCTGGTCTACAGATTATGCAGTGAGCAACTCAAACAAAGCACTAAGTGCACTGCACTGCACAACTGAGTTTTGTCCATTGTATTGAGAGAGTTAATCAGAAGATTTACACTAGCATTTAAGGTGATGTATGCACCTTTGAATGCTAGAGTTTGGCAACGTAAATTAAGAGAGTCTATCTTCGACGAGAGCTGAGTATAATCTGGCGCTTACAGTATACAAGGCTTGCCGCGTGAATACGCACACACGCACACCTGCAGCGCGCCAACTCGACCAAGCGCACATGCACAGAGCGTTGGGCCGACAGAGTCTACAAGTGTACACAATGTACACAAAAGCCGGGCCTATTGTCGGTCGCTCTCATTTCCAACAATAGTATAGTGAGTTTGTGGCTTGCTTTGAGTGTGGGAGGTTGGGTATCCCAATCTAGTCGGAAAGTGTTTTTTGTCTTTGTTTTTGGCTAATAAGCTAAAAAATACCTAGGAAATAAAACTAAATGAAATTCAGCATGTATGCTGTGGTAGCCCAACGTTATGTGCCATGGTATGGAGGAGATCGGCCGAGGGTGGTATGGAGGGGTGAAGTGAAGGGAGAGTAACATGAAAAATTTACTTTTATTACATATTTTCTTAAGGTCTTAATTCTGAAATCATTGATTTAGTCTGGTGCATAGCGCACCTATAATTCTTCTATATGTCACAGCATTTAGCAATTATTTACATCAAAGATGATGAAGTAAACGTTATTGTTGCCATTCCAGAAAGTATCTCAACCTCACCTGTAACCAAACGTGAATGACATACGTAGATACTTTTACAACTCCTTATAGTACTCTTGTTCTTGGAAATTTTGTAAAAAAGTTTTTTTCCACCTGATTTTTTGCCTTTGTGCAAGCATTATATTTAACGCAGAATAAATATCAATTAAACGTATCTATACTCTGTTCTTTGATTTTAAGAACAGATAACTTAAGTAAGTATTTATCAATAGATTTATTGTTTTTGTTAAAGTTATGTATGATTAAGCTAAGAATCTTTAAAAATACGATACAACTGGAAAAACCTTGAATAATAAGAACTGAGGCAGTTCTTCAAAAAAACTCTTAATCTTGCACTAATCCAGGAAAATGTCAGAGCTGAGAAAAAGAAATTGGCAGTAGGTCAGCAAAATATAAATACTCTCTTATGAAAGTAGTCAATTTAAACCTCACAAATAAGTTAGTTTAATAATGAGTACGTAAAGCACCAAATATTTTATGCTTTGTATAAGGAATAGCATATGTAAGTCATCAAACTAACGAGTCCTATGCATCAAAACTATTCGATATTCCACAGCTTTATATGTATAAGGTAAGTTATGTTGGGAAAAAAATTTCATGTAATTATTTAAACTACGACTTTTTAAGACTTTATTTATTAAATTTACTTTAATGATTAACTTTTCTTATTGCAAATGCAATTAATAATGATTCTCACATAAATCAAATTTAAAGAAAGAAGCTGAAGTTACCAGACACTAATAAAAATTTTAATGAAACTTTAAAAGGTGATAAAAATTTGTTACAACATCTTATACAACTCTGAAAGCCTCAAGCCTCATGCACATTTAAAAGACTTGATGATCTTCTGAGTTTTTTGATATATTTAATAAAATTTATTGATATTTAAGTAGTGGGCTGAAATAACAGCAAGATCAGTCTGCGGCATGTAAAAGATACTTTACAACGATAAATAGAAGGAAACTGAGCTTGTAATGTATAAAATAATCCACTAGTTAGTCAAGCGATACTTATAACAAATGTTTTAGTTTATCAGATATAAAAAATTACATTTACAAAAATGTTGTAACGCGAGTAATACTCCTGAAAAGAGAAAAAATTCAATTTGAATCCATCCCAAAAAAAGAAGAATCTAGGTAAAGATTGAGTGAAATCCATTGTAATTTTCAATAAATAATAAATGAGTTATTCGTGTAGTTTGCCTCTTGATACCTTATTATCTTTTAAGGCATTAAATAGAAATCTTAAGTAACAAGCCTAACGTAAAAATGATTTTGGTAGATGACTTCTCTGAACATACTGTCTACTTCTAAAATCAGTATAATCAATAATTTTTCTACATCTTCTTTAGTTTTAGGCAAGTAATATAACAACAACTACTAGTACTAACAGGTATTTAGCCAAAAATTAACTGTTAACAAATGAAAATTGTTTACAACAAAAAATCAGTAACATTACTGCCCAAAAGAAAGTAAACTCCTCAAAAAAAATTGTAAATATCTCAAAGTAATACAAGGTAATAAAATAATTTTTTTTATTAGCTAACAATTTCTTTTGTGTTATCAACAGTCACACGCTGATACTATTGTTTTTAGACTTGATGATTTCAGTCTATAATGCTGCTAATCAAGATTCTACTAAAAATATCAAAAAAATGCTGTGTTAATGGCTTTAGCTATTCTTTTCAACAGTGCTAGATATTAGGAGGGTTGCCGGGTGGAACGCTTAAAAAACAGTTTTCAGTTAAGATATTTTTTAATTTACACCTGGGCTTTAATTTTTAACAAAAACTAGTCTTACGGTTGAATAAATAAGTGTAAACTCAGTTGAAGTATAGATGAATTGTCTAGACTTTGTCGATTTGATAGGGCAAAATAAGACTTGAATCACTTGTTGATAGTAGTGATGTTTATATAATTGACAACGCTTGGCCAACATCCGTTGGTCTTAGGTAGAATACGGCTGAAGGTATGGTCACGTAGTAAACTATATACATTCATCACAAGATACATATTAAAATTGAAACACTTAATGTTACTGGTGATTGATGTTAATATGCGGTGTTTTACATTTAATCTTTTTATTTATATGTATCTTGTAATGCATGTATCTAGTCTACTACGTAACCGTACTCCACAACCATATTCGACCTGATGAGGCCAACAGACGTTGGCAAATTATTTTCAATTATATAAACATCACCACTTACATCAAGTCATACAAGTTTCATTTCACCCTATTATTATATCAACAAAGTCGAAATAATCCCTGTATTCGGGGAAAAAGGTGTCTTACATTGGATCAGTTAAAATATAATTGTATACTTTTCAGTAAGACTTATCACTTGATATTTACAAGTATACGCACGTGCTTAAGGTTAATCACGAGTTTAGCTACAAGTACAACTATAAATACACTTTGAGCTGACGAAATGAGATGGCACTTCGGGAAATGCTTGTGCTTAAGTGTGTGCCTTATTAGGGGCCACTCTTGGCCCAACCTTGGCAGACTGGGCAGCTTGAGTTAGTCTAAGTTCTAACATTTAACAAGATTTAAAAAACAATGCAATAAACATTTATTTAATATCTGGTTACTTCAATCTTAAAAATTTTTTTTTTGATTTTGATAAAAGTACGTTGGATTCTTAAAAAACGCCAAAATAAATAATTAGTAGAGTACACAATACTTATTTCTTGTTTGTTTTATATTCTAGCTTTGCACTTTATAACTAATTTAGAATTTTTGTCGATAGAAAAATATGTTTTTATACGTATATAGATACATACTTTTTGTTTCTATGTATCTGAAAACCATAAAAAATGCATTAAGATGATTAACATTTGAGCTACAACCCGTAACTTTAGTACATTAAACTTATCAGATGAAGAGAGGCACCGACGTCTTGATATAAAAATTGTTACGAGTCTTTTTCAGATAAATCGAATTCTCGATTAAGTTCAGCTCATTGTGTTCCTCTGGTCATTTCAGTATTTTTAGTTAATACCTTGAATATATTAGAATGCAAGTTAATACAAGTTTTCAAAAAATCTGACGTTTATTCTGAATGAATTATAATAATACAACTATCTTGTATGGCAGCTATAAATAGTAGGTTTATTGTCTCAAGATTAATACTAAAATCAAAAGTAAAAATATACTTTTAAATCATTTATAAATTATTCGACCAAATCAGTACGACACAACATCTTAAAAAACATTTTAAGATGAAATTCGACTTCAAAGTACTAACAATTTTTTTTTCTAGAGCTACATCACTTGAAAAATAAGCTGCTAACAAAAGTGTGTTATTATAACAAACTTAAGTGCATTCATCTGTGTAACACGTTTGACACACTTTTATAAGCATTATTTCATCCGTTTTTGTTGCCTTATTTATTTTTCTTCTTAAAATATGTATTAAAGAAACGATTTTAGACTAAGTAACAATTAAATATACACTAAAATTACATGTTATTATGCATATAAATAGTCTTACACAGCATAAAACGTTCGAGATTGCAGTAATAATAAAGGTAGACTTGCACTGTATTTACGAACGTACAAAGACGCTTTAAAACAATGCCATTCAATTAAATAAACAAGTGGACACTGGCTATGCCAGTATCCAAATAAGAAGTTATACTTCTATAAAATCATATGGCAGACATTATAAATATAAATATATCTTTTATGAAATAGTACTGTGCACAGAGGGGGTTCAGCTATCGTAAAAATGAGTATATTTATCGTAATTTGGTAAAATTTCAAAAAATGAGACTGTATATTCAATAAACAAATGATTGTAATTATAGCTCAATATAATGTAAAAAAAAATAGACTGGCCAGTAACAGACTATGCAGTTTCATTGAATCTTTTGATAATGTCAAACAACTTTCTACCGTCTACACTGATTACATCTTTAACATCACGTTTACATTTGTCACATACGCTTACACATTTATTCTTAATTAATATTAAATATCCAAAATTTAATTGTATTTATTGGAATAAGAAAAATTATCGTGCTATACCACTTTCTTTGATAAGATTGCATTACATGTCAGTGAATGTTCCTTCAGCCGCTTATCAAACAAAGGTTTTTTCGACAGATATTATTCCAACATCAAACATAAATTGTAAATATCATAAGAAATATCTTCGAAAAATTAAACAAGATTTTTTTTTAACACTTGATAGAAGGGATTGAGTATGCGTAAAAGTTTGTGTGTAAGTACTTACACATAAAAAAGTAATTGCCAGCGTTGTTACGTATATTGGTGCTCTACTCACTTCTCTGAACTATTTCCTCGCTCTCTGTGATTAATGTCCTGAAAAAATTAACTAAGTCACGAATGGGAAAATTGTAAAAGAATAATACGTTATTAAGTTTCTCACAAGAAATAACGATTAGTCAGAAAACTTATGCATTCAAATGTATACTAAATCGTTTCTAGCTGTAAGGATAAAGTACTCATTTTATGAGAAAACTTATGATCAAGACTTAAAATCCATAATGCTCAATAAAAAAATTGTTTTTTAAATCTGACTTCCACAAGTAAGCACAGAAATAGAAACATGATTGATTTCTTATTTACCCTGCAACATGCCTAATATATACCAAAAAGTACAAAGATAAAAAATATCAAGAAATCAAAAGAAAGAACTGAAATTTAACTGCTGTCGGTAAGAGCACATATCAAAATTATTTTAAAGAAAGTGCCAAGTACAATAATACATAATAGGAGTTGTACAAGCCAACTAGCTTAACATAATCATAGGGATTGTTTGTTCAAGTCTTTTCATCAAAAATGTGTAAGGTTTCTTCTAACTAAGAAAGAATTAGCCCGGATAGCACAGTCACTGTAGTTCTTATGCAATTTTCTGCGTAAAGTTTTGGTCATAGGAAAAAGTGCGTAAGTCGATGAGGTGGTCGGCTTCCAAGATGTTACGGAATCTGCTGTACAGTAAGTACGTCAAACACTTGCACAAGAAGTACACAAATCTTGAGTAAGATCAAGGGCATTATTTAGTCGAATTAAATGCATTTCCACTTGCAGAAGAAGCGTACAAGACTTGCAGTAGGGCCATTGCGTAAGACGTCTTACACGAGTCTTACGCAAATTTTATGATGTATCATAACAACAGATCTCTTGCAGCAGAAGTGTAGTCTCCAAATAAATTAGATTTTTTCATTTTTTATAGCTCAGCAAAAAGCACTGAATGCAAGGTTCATGTAAGACTTATGCAATACGTTTCAAGAAATGGACTTACTGCAAGATTTGGGCACTTCTGCTGCCAGTAGAAATGAATTACATCCAACTAAATAAAGCAATTAACCTTTTTCAAGATTTGGGAGCTTCTTGTGTAAGTGTCTGACACACTTGCCATGCAGCTAAGGTACTTAAGATCCTGGAAGCAGACTGAGCATCGTACTTACACACTGCCAGTGCGTAAGGTTGTGTCATCAGAGAGGAGTACCACAAACAGTCCTGAGAAAGATTTTAAGGAAGCAGTTAATTTTTTCAGTCAATTTCTTCACCTCTAGAAGTCTCTTTTTGAAATAAGCAATCTAACGTTCTGTCAATCAGGCTTCTCACAATTGTTATATTAATAATGTCAAGGTGACTAATGTGAAACAGCGGTCTTTTTCTAAACGTGATAAAAGTAAGGGTACGATTTAATTGCTTCAAAACCTTAGTTTTATAATAATTATAATGTTTTTATAAAAATATTTAATTAAGAAATAAGAAAACAAGAAATTTGGTCTTATACTATTTTTGACTTCTGTATAAATAATTATATGGAAATATTTTTTTCTGCACAAGCATAATATCACAACAAATGTTTTAGGTACAGCCCTTTGGCGGGAGATTTATTGGCAAACTCCATGTTACCGGGTAATGCAATGAACGGCTCTGGATGGTGCATCTTTGTTTATAACCTTGCTCCCGAAACTGAAGAAAATGTGCTTTGGCAGCTGTTCGGTCCGTTTGGTGCTGTTCAGTCTGTTAAAGTTATTCGTGACTTGCAAACAAACAAGTGCAAAGGTTTTGGGTTTGTTACGATGACCAACTACGAGGAAGCAGTTGTTGCAATCCAAAGCTTGAATGGATACACTCTTGGTAACCGAGTTCTCCAAGTGAGCTTCAAAACAAATAAAACTAAAGCTGCGTAGAACGAGCAAGATCTTTCCAGATATATTCAGTCCCAGGTTATCTTGCCAACATCGCAGCAAAGGAATCCACATGGCAGTATTGTAACTGCATTAATCGATTCTGTAAGTACAACCAGTGTACAACAACTGCTTGGCAAGCGTTCTACCCTTTTGTATTCCCCTAAACATCACCAACATGAGATTCATCCAATAGAGTTTGCAAGGCAACAACTCTTGGGACAGCGATCTCACAATACTTGGCTTCAACAAGCTGCTACAGCAGCTGTAGCAGCAGCAACAGCAGCCGCCACATCTTCTGCTTCTCCTACAGCAGTCATGCATCGACCACGCTGGCTTTTGCATGGCCAGCGAGCTTTTCCATCAAAACTTAGCAAAGTCTCACGGGATGGACATTTTTCTTATTCCAACAATTAAAAAAAATTTGTAGGAGAAATGCTTAGTGACAAGGTGTAGGTAGAAACAATTTCTAAAGTATCAAACTAAATATAGAGCAAAAAGAGCTCGCACAAACTATGTACTAGATTATTAAGTTACTTATGGATGTGTGTTAATTAATAAATAAAAATCTGTTAGTGTTGTTTAATGTGGAGGAAATAATAACAGAAAAAGAGATCTGAAATTCTCTGTTAAATTCGATAAATCTAACCAGTTATGCACCTAATTAAGGAAGTTTCTATAAAATTTTTAATGGTACCCATTGTGTAACTGATAGAAAATATGCTAACTAAAATTCTGTTAAATTTTACTGGCAGTGTATACATTTCTTGTAGGAATTTAATCATACACGAACGATTAAAGTAATCCAAAAAGTATTACTATTTTAATCACTACTATAAAAACATTAAAGAATCAGAGACTATGTGTCAATGAAAACTTCTTCGTACTAGTCTTTTTAAACTGTTTGTAAAATTAATTTGTTCTAGTCCAGTAAAAAAAAAAATGTAAGCTGTTTCAATGTTTATTTCTTTTATTTTTTTTTTTAACATTACTGTTCCAAAAAGTTATAACAAGGCTTCAAGAAAAATTTGAAAATTAAGGAGTCTAATGGGAATAGCATGTACACTGAAACACCATGTTAAGGTGCATAATAAATAAACTTAGTAAGCAATTTACTATTATTTACTACAGTACTTACCTTAAAAAGTATTATATACATTTGTACAAATAATTGATTTCAGCGGAATAATAAAGCAAAGTTTATAATAATCCAAATGCTTCCTACTATTAATTTTGAAAAATATTGTTTCTTCAATAAAAGTAATGTTTGAGAATGAATGACGTTTATGAAGATCAGCCTGATTTTCACAATGATTCGATGGCGTAACGTGAGAATGATATCTTTACGTTTTGCGATTAAAAATATTCAATACATATATAAAAATTTTCACACACGTGTTTAGAGAAACACACACACGCGCACGCACGCATGCGTAAATATGCCAGAAAATGTGTATCTGCGGGTGCGTGAAAATGTGTATGTAAATATAGAATTTTACTTAGTATTTTAATGATAACTACTACTCTTGTACTTATGTGTACCACTATATGTCTAGTCAAAAGGAGTCATCAAAAAAGGGATAAGTAAACAAAATACTTTACAAATGTTTGTATTGATATAACTTTAGTCATTATTTTAAGTTGATATGTATGTTTTTTTTAATAACACAAAAATAATTAATATCACAGATCTTCTCTTATTTTGCTCAAACTCTTATTTTATTCAGCTATAAGCTATGTGTCATGGTACGTGCCCAGCTATATGTGGGATAAAGATTTTAAACAATAACTACATAAGTTAATAAAATAATAATTGATATTCCATTTTTGTGTCACTACGATTACTACATAAACGTTATGTAATTGAAAATATACAATCATCCAATATTAAAAGTCTTTTATTATTTTGTATTCACATGTAAAGCATAAGAGGGCTTGCTACTATTCTGCATGTTAGTTAGTTTTACCGTTTACAAACTGACTAAATTTACGTACCTTTTTAGTCACCACTTATAAATTGGTTACAGTTGTTTCCTGTGTTTTGTAATAGTTGTGATTCTTTGAATCAAATTAAATAAAAATAAATAAAAATCAAAAAAGTTACTCAGATGACTTATTTATCTATTAAATATTTAATGTTTCTCTCAGAAATAGAATGATGTGTATCAAAACTTTAAAAAAAAATAATGATAATAATAAGGAATACAATTCAAAAAGTGCTCAGGCAACTAAAAGTAAAAACATCTTGCACTACTAACAAAAAAAAACATCTACGAATTGTAACAAAAAGTGAAAAAGAATAAGATACGATTGTCTTCTTTAACAAGACTTTTATTTTGTATTAAACTTTTATGTCAAACTCTATTGTGCTTGGCTAAACGAAATAGTATTTTGCTAACTAGGTTTTCATTTCTTTTTCCACAGGTCTCTTATTTAAATACAGTTGTCAAGCTTTCAAAAAACCTTAAAAATTGTAAGAAATAATATTATACTAACATTTCTTACTAATTAAGATAAACTTGTTAATAATTTAATCTATAAAAATACTGATCCCACTAAATTAAAAAGAAAACGTTTGTTTTGTTTGTACCAGATGTTCTCATGATAAGAAAGGTCATTCCGTCTATATTAAAGTTGCACTTTGAATACAAAACTATTGTTATAAAAGAACCTTGAATGTATCCATAAAAACTTTACTTCTGTCTACGTGTATTTAACAATCATTGTAGTTCACTATAGAAAGTTAACGTTTTGATAAGAAGACAAAAGCATGCAACTGTGAGTAAGGTTACACTTTGTTTCATAACATAAAAAGAGCTTTGCGAAACCTCTGTGTAGCCATAAAAGTTATATTGGTTACGTAAGATGAATTTGCAATAATATAAAAAAAATTTAATTATTTTAAAGCATTTTATAGAAAATCATTGTGTTGCCTTTAAAAAAAATCTATATTCGTAACTTAGTCTTCTTTTTTGTCAAATATCATGTAACTAAAAAAAAAAGAAACAGTGTAATTTTATGAATTCTGAGTATCTTATGTGTTGATTATAAAAAAAATAGTCCAACCTATTCTGATTGTGGGTAAGATATTACAACAGCATTTAACTTTATTTTAAGGCAGTCATGACGTAAGTAAGCTATTCCATACAAAATAAAGAAAATTACTTGTAATGGCCCTGCACTGCTAAATTTTTTTATAATTTATAAAACAAAAATTCTGATAGTTAAGCTTTGCAAGACTTCAAGTCAACCAAATAGTGTTTGAGACTAGAGAGGTCATATTTTTTTCGATACAACATGATAGGAAATTAAGAGAAACTATTGTTTTATCTGAAAAATATCATACAGTAACTTCAACTTTTTACAATAGGTGCCAAGTTCTGTAAGCCTTTTGCACCCTTAAACTACTTAGTGATAGTTGCTAAGATGTAATTTAGGAACGCAAAGTAAGATTATAGAATCGCCAGTATAGAATATCTTCATTAATACTAAGATCAAGGCTTAAAGTTCCTTTCTCTTCAGAATATTTGACTCAAATGTTGACGATATAACAAATAGTAACAACAATTTGACTTTTAACTACAAAAGTATGAAAAATATTAACCAAAAAATTAAAGTTTGTGTGTGTGTGTGTACAATAGTATACAAATAAATATTTCCTACTATTTTACCTCCTGTTATCGTTTTGGTCAGTTAGAAGATTTAATATGTATTATAATTATTATTGGTATCAAAGTGATCTTGTCGTAGTGTTGATAATTGTACATTACGTCACTAGGGCACAAAGTACAAACATGAGCACTCAACGGGCACAATTGTAGTATATTGGTGCCCGAGTCATGTATAATGTTTTTCTTACCGAGTGTACTGCCCACTTGCCTACTTTGCGTCCGGTCAATTACTTTAATCCCGGAGGGCCCAGAAACTTTTTTGCCCCTGGGCCGAAAGGCTACACACACACATACACAGAGAGGAAGAAAGAGAAGACACTAGCAAAACAAGAAAAGTACAAGTCTTGCATCGTCTATGGAGATCCCCAAAAACCCAAGGTACAACTGGACATGAACTTATTTTTTTGCATTATGTCACTTGCTTCGCTGCCGGTTTTACTCGTTAATCTTGCAAAAACAGTTGGGCTAAAATAATTCTATTAAAATTTGTTTTTGACTAGAAGAAGGATAAATTAAAAATAACCATAGCACATCAAAAAACTTGAAGCTTTATAGAAGCTGTTTTAGCTATGCATTTTGCTTCATGGGTCTAAATTTGTTTAATTTCCTTATGTGAAGCACGTTGTGATGCAACATGTATTATGTTTCATCTTTCAACGTAAAGACGAGTACAACAGATATTTTCTGACCACTAGACTTGTTTAATTGCATGTATTTAATTTAATTGATTTTTAAAGCATAATGTCTTTAAAAAAAAAATCGGTAGTACATTTTGTTGTAGTTAACTAGGCACACCCAAAAATATTTAAAAATTAGTTGAATAGACACAAGATCCGTGTTTATTCATTTGATAAACAAAAGCAGAGTACCAACAACCTACTTCTGCAATACAATGGTTAAGTCATTAATGAAACTATTATTAAATAACTGAGTTGTTGGCTCGCACAAACAATTAATTTATTGCGTCAAGCAACTATATCGGAAAAAAATAGAAGTTGAAAGCAAGCGTTAATTCTTACAGCAGCTGCGAATCTTAAAAAGTATTTATTTGCTTGGAAAGAATTGCTTAGAGCTATTATTATTTGGTCATGCGTATGCAAATACTAAGTGTAATGCTCGAATCTTAGGTTGCATCAAATTTTACTCAAACTTTTGACACTGTCAAACTTTTATGATGTTCTATGGCGATCTTTAAGAAAAAAGCAGTTAACGACAAATCACAAAATCAATGAAACAAATAAAAGTTTTTTAACACTAAAGCCAGTACTTATAAAAAGGCAAGTGTTTAAACAAATTCAAGCATTAACAAGGGCTTAATAGAACAACAGAATACACAAAGGGCCTAAAAAAAGTTAGTGCCACTAGTTACATCATTAGTTAAAAATTTTAACAAATCATACACTACCTTGAATCAAGCATCAAACAAGCAAACATATGCTTATAAAAAAAACGAAAAAAATATAGAGGTGAACACAAAAAACAATAATTTTATTTTTGATAAAAATTTTGTTTTTCCAAAAACTCAAAATCAAAATCAAAATACAACTAGTAAAATAAAGCAATTAAGGCATTACATCTTTGTCGAAATCTAACGTTATAAATCAATATCCTATTTTGTGGTAAAGCTTAAATAAATTGCTACCAACAATCAAATTAATATTATCTATATTACGAATATTTAAAAAATTTGCTCAATTAACCATAATCAGATTAAAACTATGCAAATAATAATAGGCCTAAGAATATTGACAACGTCTGAAACATACAAAAATCTCCTGCTAAACCAAACAACTTCATCACTTTAATAATTGTCATGATCAACACCATCAACACCAACATAATAAGGGGCATAAGCATTTTATTACTACCAATGTCATTGTGACCAAATTAATTATTATTATAGTTGTCATGGTCATTCTAAACATTATTTTTCTTATCATCATTCACATACCCATTATCTAGGAATCGTTGTTATTACGATAATCATTATCATCATCTGTATAATTATCAATACCATCACTTTAATCACTATAGGTCTTATCACTCCAGTCATGTTTATAAAAATCATCATTATCACTAACATTAGGAACATCAATAACTTTAATACTACCATTAGCATCATTATCGCTAATATGATTATCAGTATTATCATAAGGATTAATATGATCACTATCAGCATCAACATTCAAACTGTTTATATTACTATCAATATCATTGACACCATTATCATCATTAACGAAAAAACATCATTATAATTATCATCCTCATCATTATTACCATCATCATCATCACAAACATCATAATCCTCATAATTTTCATCAACATTATCATCATCATCGACATCATCATAATTATCTTCAATATTATCATTATCATAAATAGTATCAACATAATCACTATTATTATCACAAGTATCATCGTTATTATCGTCATTATCATTCCAACCATCATCATCAACATCATTAAAATCATAGTCATAATTATCATAGTCATTACCATCCTATTTTCATCATCAACATTATCATCATCAATATTAATAATGATTTATCTTATTCTATACATAAGATTTATTCTTATAATCACAATTATCATCGACCTTATCGATATTATAATCAACATCATTGCTACTACCTTTATCATCACTATTATTATCATAATTAACATGATTCTATTCTTTATAATCATCATTATCATTATAATCTTTATAAGCATTATCATTAACATCACGATCAGCTGATTATTAAGTAGTATTACCATTATTATTGTCATTATAATCATCCGTATAATGATTAATACATCATCATTATTATTATTATCATTAACATAATCATACTCGTAATCATCATTATCATCAAAATCATCATTATCATTATCATTATTATCATCATCATCATCATCATCATCATCATCATCATCATCATCATCATCATCATCATCATCATCATCATCATCATCATCATCATCATCATCATCATCATCATCATCATCATCATCATCATCATCATCATCATCATCATCATCATCATCATCATCATCATCATCATCATCATCATCATCATCATCATCATCATCATCATCATCATCATCATCATCATCATTATCATCATCATTATCATCATCATCATTATGATTATTATCATTATCATTATCATCATCATCATCATTTCCATCATCATTGTTATCGTCATCGTCATCGTCATCATTATTGTCATTGTCATCGTCATCGTTATCATTATCATCATTATCATCGTTATTATCATCAACATCATCGTCATCACCATTATCATCATCATCGTCATCATCATTGTCATCGTTATCGTCATCATTATCATCATTATCGTTACAATCATCGTTATCATTATCATTATCATCATCGTCATCATTATTATCGTCAACATCATTATCATCATTATCATCATTATCATCATCGTTGTTATCGTCATCTTTATTATCATTGTCATCAGCATCATCCTTATCATCAGTATTATCATCATCATCATCATTATTCTCATAGTCATCGTCATTAAAATTACCATCGTCATCGACATCTTCGTCATCATCATCATCATCATCATTAGAATTATCATCATCGTCATCATCATTGTCATCGTCATCATCATCATCATTATGATTATAATTATCATTATCATGATCATCATCATCATTATTATTATCATAATCATCATCATTATCATCACCATAATCATAATCATCATTAATACTATTATCATTATCATTATCATAATCATCATCATAATCATAATCATCATCATTATCATCGTCATCGTCATCGTCATTATCATCGTCATCGTCATCGTCATCATCATCATCATAATCGGCATCGTTATCATCATCATCATCATCATAATTATCATCATAATCATCATCATAATCATTATTATTATCATTATCATCATCATTATCATCATCATCATTATTATTATTATCATAATCATTATAATCTTTATTATTATTACTATTATTAGCAAATTCATTATTCTTATTGTCATAATCATTATCATCAACAGTATTATTATACCATCATTATTTCTAAAATCATCATAAACAGTATAATTATAGTCATTCTTATTTCAGTCATCCTTTTTAATATAACAATAATCATTGTTATTTTTGTAATTATCATCTATATCAATAACATTCTTCTTATCATTATTATTATCATCTCTATTACTATCATTGTCATCATCGCTTCTAATATTTATTTTCCACCATCATGGTTATCCTTATAAATATCGTCATCTCCATCATTATAATTATCACTATCATGATTATCATGATTATGTCTTTAATGATGATTATTAATCATAAATTTTATGATCATCCTCATTACGATTATTATCAACATTATCATCATCATTATCATTATATTTATCATTATCTTTATTATCATGAATAAACTCATAATTATTACCATCATCATCATAAATTAACTAATTATCATTATTATTATCATCAGCATCATTATTATCATTATCATAACCGGCCATCATTAACATTATCATCATAATACTATTTATTATCATTGTAATCATCATCGTGGTCATTATAACTTTCATCATCATTATCATTACCGTTATTTATACTATTATCATTAAAAGTTTTAGTATGATTGTTTTAACTATCATAATTATTCTTATTTTTACAATTACTATTGTCGCTTATGTTATCATCATCAATATTCACAACATTATTATCGTAGTTATCTTATTTATAATTATTATTTAATTTATTTTTATAATTAACATCTTAATCATGATTATTTTTAACTTCATTATCAACATTATTGTAATTTTTATCAATATCACCATTATCATCATCATTATTATAAATAGCATTATCATGATCATAATTATCATTATCATTGTCATCATTATCATAATTATTATACTCAACATTTGTATCATTATCATTATCATAATCATCATTATTGTCATCATAATCATTATTATAAAGATTATTATCGTACCGTCATCATTATTATCATTATAATCAGTATTATCATCGTCATTCTTATTTTAATGATCCTTCTGAGTATTACAATAATTATCGTTATTTTCGTCTATCATCGATAAAATCAACATTATTATTATTATTATCATCTCTATCATTATCATTATTACTATCGTTATCCTTATTATTATTTCCCTCATTATCATGATCAAAATTATCATCATCATTTTCATTATCATCGTCATTATTATAATTATTACACATTATCATTAATTTTATTATCACTATCTTCTTTATCATTACTATCATCATCATTATTATTATGGTCATAATCATTATGATCATAATCACGATTATTATTATCATTATTATTATAATCCCTATCGTCATCATTATTATTATTATTATCGTTATTATCATGATCATTGTTATCATAATTGTCTTAAGTACATTCTGATTATCATCATTATCATTATTATAATCATTATTATCATCATTATCGTAATCAACATTGAAATCATTACCCGCATCAAAATTTGCATTATTTAATTAGTATTGTCATATTCGTTCATATTATAAACATTACTCTGCTTGTTTCAAATATAATTGTCATTATAGTCATGATCATTAACATCATCATAAAAATAATTATTATTTATGTTACTATATTTCTATCATTATTATTATTATCATGATTATTATTTTTATTATCTTCATAATCATTATAATTATTTTTTTCATCATTATTATCCTCATTACCAACTATCTAATTTCTTGAATCAAGCATCAAACAAGCAAACATATGCTTATAAAAAAAA
>NW_019384288.1:518558-595231 GCF_000648655.2 Copidosoma floridanum | reverse complement strand
TCATTTTCATCATTTCCCTAGTTATTATTATTATTTCTATCATAATTATCTCTATTATGAACAACATCATTATTATTATTGTCACCATTATAATTATTAATATCAACATCATTATTATCATGTTTATATTATTAAAAGTCATCATTATTATGACCTTCATAATCATTAGTATCATGATTTTAAATCTTATAAACAGCAACATTATTATCCGCAAAGCTGTTAACATCATCTTTATTATTACTATTACTAACAAAATCATTGTGATTATTAACATCAGGATTATTATTATTATTATCATCATTATTCTTACCATAAATATCGGCATTATCTAGAAAATCTTTATTATTGTTAGTATCATAATCAATATTATTATCATTATTATTATGATAATATTATCATCATTATTATTATCACCACAATTATTCTAATTATAATGATTTTTTTTTATCATCATCATCATTAAAGTTCCAATCAGTATAATTATTCGTATTATTGGAAATATATTTTTGTTGTTATTGTCGTTGTCTTCATGATCATCATTATAATCTTAATCATCATCATTAACAGTATTCTTACCATTAAAATTAACATCTTTGTTATCAATATTTTCATTATTATCATTAAAATTATTACTGTCACCAACGTCATCATCATTATCATCACCGTCACCATAAAAATAACTATTATAATGATCATCATCATCATCATGATCATCATTATTTTCATCATTTTCATCATCATCTCTATTATCATTATTACGATCATTATCATTATTATCGTTATCATTATAATAATCATCATTAGCAGTATTATCATTACTATTTTCATCATTATTATTATCATTATCATCATCATCATCATTATTATTATCATCATCATCATAATAAACGTCATTATCAACATTTATATAATGAATTAACAATCATTATCATCATTACCAATAACTTTATTACTATTGCTATCATCATCGTTGCAATTATTAATATTATTTTTATTACTGTTATTACCATGACCATAATTATTATTATTATTATTATTATTATCAGTTTATTGATAATTACTATTATGAGTATAATTATCATCGTTATTATTGTCAGTTTTATTGATATTATAACCATCATAATGATTATTATATTTTTTTTTCTTACTATTACCATTCTTAAGATTATCATTGTTATCATCATTAACATCATTATAATTACTCTTATTATAATGATAATTTTACTAGTCACTATCATTAAAATCATTCTTATTATTCAAAAAAGTATGGTCATAATCGTCAACCTTATCATTATTATACTTATTATTATCATCGTTATTATTATTATCCTAATCATCTACATTATTTATATTAACAACAACATCAGGACTATTATTATCATCATTATCATCATCATCATCATTATCATCGTCATAGTTATCATAATTATCATCATCATTAGCAATATCATTATCGTCATCATTAACATCATTATTAAAACCGTCATTATTATTATTATTATGATAGTTGGAGCCATCATAATCATTCTTAGTATCAAAATTATCAACGTTATTATTGTCGTCATCATAGATATAAATATCATCAATATTATCATTATTATAATTTTTATCATTTTCAATATTATTATCATATATTTTAATATCAGCTCTACGTTATTATCGTTAACATTATTGTTAATATCTTCATCATTATTACAATCATTGTTATCACTGTCATAATCATTTTTGGTATTATCGTCAACATTGTCATCGCTATCTCTATCATTAGTATCCTCACAACAAGTTACATTATAATTAATATCGTCAATATGTTTATCACTATTATCATAATTATCATTATCATCATGATTAACAGTTTCATCATTATTATGATTATGATCATGATCATCATCGTGATCATCTTTATTATCACCATTATCTTTATCTTTATTATCATTATTATTAAAATCACTATCATAATCATCCTAATTAACAGTCTTAAATGCATCATTTTTGATATCATCATTATAAAAAGTATTATAACTGTAATTATAATCTTTAAAATCATTAACATAAAAGTTATTAGTAGACATTTTTTTTTTTCCATCCTCATCATCATTATTACTATCATTATCATTATCATCATTATCATAATCATCATTATCCATATCATCATAATCATCAATATCAACATCATCATCATCATTATCATTATCATTACCATTATCATCTTTATTAGAGTTATCATTAACATAATTACCGTTACTATGATCATTATTATTTTGTTGAAGTCAGTATTATAATAATTATTCTTATTATTACAATTTTCATCGTTACTATCGTTAGTATTATCGATGTTTATCAACCTTTTCATTATTAACATTACTATAAAACTCATTATTTTTTGTGTCATTATTTTTATTATTATAATTATTGTATCTTTATAATAAGTATTATATTCATTATCATTAGCAAATAAATAATTATTATCATCATTGCAGTCATTATTATTAGCATAGTCATTATTATTATTATCTTTATCATCATGTTATTGTTAGCATTATTATCATTATCATTATTTTCATTATTATTGTCATCATTATTTCTATGAAAATGCTTATTATTATTGTCAACAACATCACAATCTTAATTATCATGAGCAGCAACATTTTTATCCGCATAGCTATCAACATTATCTTTATTTTTACTATCACTAACATAATAATCATGATTATTTACATCATTGTTATTATTATTATCATCATTATTATCATTATTATCATCGGTACTAATAATAAGATCTTAATTATCGTGACTGCTATACTCAATATTATTATTATTATCACTGTGATGATTATTATTATAATTATCAAAATATTACACCTATTGTCATAATTATCATTATTTCTATTCTTATCATCCTGGTGATTATTAAAATTATCATCATAAACATCATTATAATTACTATCATCATAATTATTATTTTTTTATCCAGTATCATTAAAATCATTTTAAACATTCGAAATATAATGGTCATTATCGTCAACCTTATCATTATTATTTTTACCTTTATTATTATTATTATCATGATTCTAATCATCAACATTATTTTTATAACCAATAACATAATTATCATTATCATTATCATTATTATCACCATTATCGTCATCATCATCATTATTCCCACTATCAGCATTGTCATCATTAACATAATTATTATAACCATCATTTGAATTATTATTTTAATAGTCAGTGTTATCATAATTATTTTTATTATCACAGTTATTATCGTCATTATTGTCATTTTTTGAGATGTCAATAACATTAATATTATCATCATTATCATCTCTATCATTTTCTTCATCAATATAATTCATTTTAACATCAGCTCTACATCATTATAATTAACATTTTTTTTAACATCTTCATCATCATTACTATTATTGTTATCATTGTCATGTTTATTTTCATTATTGTCATCATCATTATTACTATCTTTATCATTTGTATCCTGATAATAAGTTACGTTATAATTGTTATCGTTAGCATCTTCATTATTATTAGCATTATGATCATCATAATCAACATTATTATCATCCTTATTATCATTATCATCACTATCATTATCATCATCATTATTATCATCATCATAATCTTTATCTTTATCATCATTGTCATCATTATCAACATTATTATTATGATTATCAATTAACAGTTTTATATGCATCATTTTTGATATTATCATAATTGATAGTATTGTTATTATAATAATAATCTTGATTATCATTAACGTTGAAATTATCAGTAGATAATTTCTTATTATTTTTATTCTTATCATCATTATGACTATCATTATTATAATCATTATTATTATTACTATCACAATCATTGTTATCAACATTATCGTATTAATTATCATCATCATCATTATTATTATCATTATTATTATTGTCATTATAAACATAATTACCGTCACAATTATTATCACTATTTTAATCATAGTCGGTATTATTCTTATCATCCTTACTATCACAACTATCATCTTCACTATCATCAGTATCATAGATATTGTAACCATTATCAAAATTATTATCATCACTATTATTATTAATACTGTTATAATGAATATAATTATTATTATTATCCTCAACATTAGTATATTTTCTATCATTATAACTATCATTTTAATAGAAAGTATCATCATTATCTTTTATATTTTCCAATGTATCATGGGCATTATTAAAAACCTTATCATTATTATCGGTATTATAAGAGTCATTATGTTTTTTATGATTATCGTCATTATTATGTTCATTATAATCTCCATAATAAGTGTGATATTTATTATAACAAGCAAATAACGATTATTAATATCATAGTAGTCATCATTATCAACATATTTGTCATCATTATTATCTTTATCATCATGTTATTATTAGCATTATTATTATTATCATTTTCATAGTTATTATCATCATTATTTCTATCATAGTTATCATTATTATCGTCAACACTATTGTTATTATTGTCAGCATCATTATTATTATATATAACATCATTATCATTATCTTCAAATAAATAATAATCATTATAATCATAACCTATATAATCATTTTTATCATGATCTGAGTTTTTATAAATAGCAATATTATCATCCGCATCATATATTTTAATATCAGCTCTACGTTATTATCGTTAACATTATTGTTAATATCTTCATCATTATTACAATCATTGTTATCACTGTCATAATCATTTTTGGTATTATCGTCAACATTGTCATCGCTATCTCTATCATTAGTATCCTCACAACAAGTTACATTATAATTAATATCGTCAATATGTTTATCACTATTATCATAATTATCATTATCATCATGATTAACAGTTTCATCATTATTATGATTATGATCATGATCATCATCGTGATCATCTTTATTATCACCATTATCTTTATCTTTATTATCATTATTATTAAAATCACTATCATAATCATCCTAATTAACAGTCTTAAATGCATCATTTTTGATATCATCATTATAAAAAGTATTATAACTGTAATTATAATCTTTAAAATCATTAACATAAAAGTTATTAGTAGACATTTTTTTTTTTCCATCCTCATCATCATTATTACTATCATTATCATTATCATCATTATCATAATCATCATTATCCATATCATCATAATCATCAATATCAACATCATCATCATCATTATCATTATCATTACCATTATCATCTTTATTAGAGTTATCATTAACATAATTACCGTTACTATGATCATTATTATTTTGTTGAAGTCAGTATTATAATAATTATTCTTATTATTACAATTTTCATCGTTACTATCGTTAGTATTATCGATGTTTATCAACCTTTTCATTATTAACATTACTATAAAACTCATTATTTTTTGTGTCATTATTTTTATTATTATAATTATTGTATCTTTATAATAAGTATTATATTCATTATCATTAGCAAATAAATAATTATTATCATCATTGCAGTCATTATTATTAGCATAGTCATTATTATTATTATCTTTATCATCATGTTATTGTTAGCATTATTATCATTATCATTATTTTCATTATTATTGTCATCATTATTTCTATGAAAATGCTTATTATTATTGTCAACAACATCACAATCTTAATTATCATGAGCAGCAACATTTTTATCCGCATAGCTATCAACATTATCTTTATTTTTACTATCACTAACATAATAATCATGATTATTTACATCATTGTTATTATTATTATCATCATTATTATCATTATTATCATCGGTACTAATAATAAGATCTTAATTATCGTGACTGCTATACTCAATATTATTATTATTATCACTGTGATGATTATTATTATAATTATCAAAATATTACACCTATTGTCATAATTATCATTATTTCTATTCTTATCATCCTGGTGATTATTAAAATTATCATNCATCATCATCATCATCATCATCATCATCATCATCATCATCATCATCATTGTCATCATCATCATCATCATCATTATCATCATCATGATCATTATTATCAGCGTTGTCATCATTATCATCATCATCATTATCATCATCATCATCATCATCATCATCATCATAATCATCATCATAATCATCATCATCATCATCATCATCATCATCATTATTATTATTATCATTATCATCATCATTATCATTATAATCATTCGTATCTGGGTCATTGTTACCACTATTGTCACTATCACATTATTCATCGTCATTATAATCATCATCATCATTAAAATCATTCATATCTGGGTCATTGTTACCACTATTGTCACTATCACATTATTCATCGTCATTATCGTCATCATCATTTTTTTTATTAGTATTATTATACTTACCATTAACATTATTACTCCCATTATCAAACTCACTACCATCACGATTGTTATTTTTACTATTATCATCATCATTATCATTATCTTTGCCATAACCGTTATTGGTATATTTATTGTCATAATTATCATCTTTTTTATCATTATTAATACATTTTTCTTACTAAGTATCATTTCTTCTCTCGTCATAATCGTTATTATTGTAGTCTACTTTATTAACATTATTTTATACTATAATAAGTATTGAAATACGATTTTTGTTATTTTTCCTATCGTTATAATCATTGTTGACGTTTTTGTTATTGTTGTTATTACTATTATAGTCAATAACACCATCGTCGTTTTTATTATTATTATTTTTATTAGAAACTATGACCATTAAGATCATTAGAATACTCATTATCACTATTCTTATCATAGTTGCTATTTTTAATATAAACATAAACTTGACATCATTGTGATTATGATAATTGTAATCATTTTTATCTGTCTTATTCTTAATATCATTTTTTTTTATTCATAGTACTTACATCACCATTGAAATTTGTATCACTGTTATTATTATCATTATTACTATAACTGTAATAATTATTATTATGATTATTTAAATTGTTACTAACACTTACATTAACATAAGCATTTTTGTTACTATCTTAATAGTCTATAATCCTAATTAATAATCTTAATTAATGCTATCAGTATTGAAGTCATAATTACTATTAGGAATAATATTTTTACTATTTATATTCCTATAATTATCATTATTACCATTGATAGCATCTTTAATATCTTAATTATTTTATTTATCATTATTACAATTAATACGATCATTATTGATATCCTTATTATTTTTTTCAATATTGCTATTATCATTATTAATATATTGACAATCTATATCGTTATCATCATTAATTTAAAAAAAGTTTCTCTTTCTGACGTCTTCAACAATGCTTTTACGCACAATTGAAAAGTGAACGTACCTTACTCTGTGTGGGACATGTTATAAACATACCCATCAAACTGGCACCACCTAGGTTCTAGGATACCTGACTGTGAATCTGCCCTCATCTTTGAGCTTTAATTTAGGGCCACGGAGGCTCAGCCCCAGGTATGGGCTTTTTACAGTGTTTTGGTACAAACGTGTCTTGTAACTGTTTGCGTCAACTAGGATTTTTTCTACTTCCCATGATACATCAAAGTAGCTCTTCTCTGTTTAGTTAAAGAGAAAGTGCAAAATAATCACTAGATGCCCCTCAGCACGAGCACAGACCCTGCCACCCCCAACAGAGGCGCAAAGGTCACACATACTGCAGAGTTTCCAGGCTGAAAAGTAAGGTCTTCGAGAAACAGCCGCTCATCGGCAGAAAAGTAATAAAGCAGAGCGGTCTACAGAAGCCTGCCAGCATTTAAGGATCCACGCAAGCCCATGTCTCGCACACCAATCACCCCGTGGCCACGCCCCCTTAGAACCACCCCCGAAGCCCCACCACCATCCCATGAACATCACAAGCACCGCAGCAGAAACACCACCCCACGCCCTCACGATAGCACCGGACCCGTACGCGCATTACAAAGCTCTGTCCTCTTCCACTCAGTCCAGAAAATTATCTTCCTTTTTGGCCCAGAGAACTGTTTGTATAAATAAGGCTACTGCAAT
Source organism: Copidosoma floridanum (assembly GCF_000648655.2). Next base: position 587,221 of record NW_019384288.1, on the reverse strand, counting down.
CCATCTTTTATCATTTAGTTGCATTTTATCCGTAGCATAAAGTTGTCGGGATTCGGCTTTTATATTTTCCAATGTATCATGAGCATTATTATAAACCTTATTATTATTATCGGTATTATAAGAGTCATTATGTTTTTTATGATTATCGTAATTATTATGTTCATTATAATCTCCATAATAAGTATGAAATTTATTATAACAAGCAAATAATGATTATTAATATCATTGTAGTCATCATTATCAACATAGTCGTCATCATTATTATCTTTATCATCATGTTATTATAAGCATTATTATTATTATAATTTTCATAGTTATTATCATCGTTATTTCTATCATAGTTATCATTATTATCGTCAACATTATTATTATTATTGTCAGCATCATTATTATTATTTATAACATCATTATCATTATAATATATCACCAATATATTATATATAACATATCACCAATCACCCCGTGGCCACGCCCCCGTAGAACCACCCCCGAAGCCTCACCACCATCCCATGAACATCACAAGCACCGCAGCAGAAACACCACCCCACGCCCTCACGATAGCACCGGACCTATGCGCGCATTACAAAGCTCTGTCCACTTCCACTCAGTCCAGAAAACCATCTCCCTTTTTGGCCCAGAGAACTGTTTGTATAAATAAGGCTACTGCAATTCATCTTCTATCGTTCAGTTGCATTTTATCCGTAGCATAAAGTTGTCGGGATTAAAAGTTCTGATCTTTTCTTGCAGCACATTGCTTGCAGCCATCTGTGTTTCTTTACATCTTATTAAGGTACGAGCGAAGGTACCCATAATTTAAAAGAAATTGGGTAAGGTAGTTATCTATTTTAGAGTGTTTTCACTTAGTAAATTTCTTGACGTCTTTTATCAGGCGTGCCGTCCATCTAGCTCTATTTTACTCTAGAAATCTATATTACCAGCGATACCAGGTTCTTTTCCAGGCGTTTTTATTGGCCTTCCATTTTTCTAATTCCTGCTCAGTGAGGTGCTTTAATCGTCGTTCCCTCACAAGTAGGTTAAAAGGGATCACGCCTGCTATCACAAGTATCGCAGCCTCCAAGACTGTCTGATAGACACAGGCTATCTTCAAGGCTCCTATTCTCTGAACTTGGGTAGGCTTACTCTCTTTTTTTGTTTATTTTATCTCTCCATATCTCAGACCTGAAAGAAATAATAGAATATGCCATTGAAATGATAAGCCTGCACTTTGCAGGTCTTAAACCTCTAACGTTTGGCATAATTCACAATAATACTGCTTCTTTTGTCGCCGCCTTGTCTGCTGCTTATCCAAGGTGACTCTAAAACGTGAACTTTCTATCCAGGATTACCCCTAGGTATTTACGGCATTCTTTGTCATTACTTCTTTTCATGTGCATTGAGGGGGGTAAAAATATATATCTCTTTTCTCGTCAATAGTACCATGTCCGTCTTTCCTACTGCAACTTCGAGTCCGTGGTTTTCCATCCAAGAAGCTACTCTCCGCATAACCTTGTTAAGTCGTATCTGGACGAATTTCATCGTACATTTAATAATCACTACAGTGGCATTGTCCACGTATCCTACCAAGGACGTCCTCTCTGGCATTTCCGGGCAGAGCAGTCCGTTGTATGATACGTCCTAGAGATCCGGTCAAAGTATGTACTTCCGGAATGTCCCTGCAATTATTTTTTTCTTTGTTTTGCCTTCCGTTATTCTAAAGGTCAAAAAGCAGTCCTTTAGATGATCTCTTAATTCTCTTGAAAAATAGTCTGGTGTTCTAAATATGTGTTTTAAAGAATGAAGCATGTCCTTTCATCTTGCTGGATTAAAAGCATTCTTTACCTCTAAATTCACCAGAAGAATGAGGGATCTCGCTAAATGACACATGTCTCTTGTGCTCTAAACTAGTCTCACTACTTCTTCTACTGCTGCTATGGTAGACCTTCCTTTCCCGGATTCGTACTTCCTGTCAGATAAGTCTCGTGCGTTTTGTATGGTCTGTAAAAGACGACCCCAAAAGCTGTTGTGGATATTTTGCTACCACTGTCTTGATGACTTCTGGTGGTATGCAATCTGTTTAAGGGGCTTTTTTGGTCTTAAGATATCTGGCTATTAGCTCCAGCTTGTTCTGGGTGAATCTTGCATGGGCTCCAAGTCTGCTTGATCTTCAAGCTCTGGATGCATCGGCAATAGCGTGTCCACGATATTCCCTATAGAAAACGTGTCTCTGTTTGCAGTTAGTGCCAGTCTTCTTAGTTTTTTTATCACTATCTGGTATACTCTACTCAAAAAGTCGTTATTTACTCTCTGGCACAGAGTCTGCCAGCATTGCTTGGTACTGTTCCTCATATCAGCTCGAATTGTTTGTCTTGTGAGCTGGTACTCGGCATACCTTTGTCCGGTCTCTGGTCTGTTTTTGGCCCTTTAATAGAATAGTGTTTTAGACATTGAAGCCTTAATTTGGCAATTTCCTCGTTTCACTAGTAATTTAAGCGTTTGCTGCTTCATCTTTTTTTTCTAGGCAAAGAAGCTTCGCATGCGATCTTTAAAATTCGCATGGTTGCCTCAGTAAGCTTCTGTACTTCTTTTACAGTGTTAAAGTATTGTTTATCATTTTGGATAGCAGCGATGCCATTCTTGACTTTTTTAAAAGTCTTTTTGTATCCAGCTTTTTAACATAACGTTCTTTTTTGCGTGCTATGCCTCTTCTGTCTATTATATCAGGGATTTTGGAGACGATATATTGGTGATTGCTACCATTCTTATCCTAAATTATCAGCCATTCCTTAATTATTGACGCAAGGCTCTTTGAAGCCCGTGTAATGTTTAGTGTTAATTCGCCAAATCCCGGCCTTCGAAAAGTCGTGGTCCTTTCTTCGTTAACAACGACCAGTTCTAGCCTTGCCACTATATTTAGAACTTTCTAGCCCTTAAAAATTGTTGTAGGCATTACCCATTTTACTGCTCTTTCATTAATGTCTCCATTGACTATAAGGTCACTTTCAATGCCATATCTGACAGTTTCTTCAAGGTGAATTTTTTCATTTCTGTAATCCTTGATGCTAGTGTTAGGTAAAAATTAAAAGCTGACGTACGTAATGCCTCCACTTTTTAACTAAAAAAACTGTCTTCCAAAGCCGCTTCTATCTAAACGGTTTTTGTCTGGTCTAGGAACTTAAATATCCTCATTCTTATCATCATCATGACCATTATTACTACTATATTCATTTGTATCATTTTTATTACTATGATTATCATCACCGTTATTATTTTTATCTCCGTCTTTATTATTATTAGCATTATTATTATCATGATTGCTATATTTATTACAATTATTGTTATCATCACCATCATCATGACAATTATTATTAGCATTATCATTATTACTATTATCATTGTGATTTTAATATTTATTACTATCACTGTCTCTAAAAACTTTATTAAAAAAAATTTCACTTGTAATCATTATTTTAATTATTATTATAGGTTTAGTTGCATTATTTCCGTAGCATAAAGTTGTCGGGATTCGGCTTTTATATTTTCCAATGTATCATGAGCATTATTATAAACCTTATTATTATTATCGGTATTATAAGAGTCATTATGTTTTTTATGATTATCGTAATTATTATGTTCATTATAATCTCCATAATAAGTNAATATCATTATCATTACTATTATTGTTATGGCTATCTTAATCTTTTACTACTAGTTTTACCGTTTCTACCATTATTTTTAGAATTAATGATAATAATCATATCATTATAAGTATCTTCCTCATCATCACGATCATCATTATCATCATTGTCACCATCATTATTATTACTGTCCTTCAATTCCATCCTGGTTCAGGCTTTCTTTGGTGTTTTATTATAAACTTTTCTTGTAACTTTTGCGTCATCTAGGATATTTTATAGTTTCCGTCATGCATCTGAGCTGCTCTTCTCTGATAACTTAAAGGGATGAAGTAAAATAATAGTCAGATGCTCCCGATTACAAGCCCAAACCCGGCCACTCCTAACAAAAGCGCAAGGAGCGCACCCACTTCAGAGCACGAGGGGCAGAGACCTGGGACACTGAGGTACAGCCACTTATCGGTAGGACAGTGATATAGCAAAGCGTTTTAGGAGCCTTTTCACATTCAAGCACTCACGCAAGCCTCTATATCATACACTGACTGCCCCATGACCACACCCTAGAAGCCTGGGAGAAGAAAGAAAAAAAAAAGAAAAAAAAAGAGCAGTGGAAGTGAAGCACCCGAAAACATAGGCCGCCACACCACAGCTGCTCATCAGTAGAAAGGTAGTAGAGAGAAGAGGCTTAATAGAGTTTGCACGCGCGTAAGCACCCACGCAGGCCCCCATTTTGCACACTAACCGCAACGCGGCTACGCTTCTATGGCCTTAACCCCAAGGCCCTACCACTATCTCCCCCTGGACCTGCCAGGCGCTGCAGCAAAAATACAACACGAAGCCTCTCTGAATGGCACCAGATCAACGCTTGCCATCCAGTTAACCATCCTCCTTTTTGGCCCAAAGAACTGTATAGATGTATTAAACTACTGCAGTTTACCTTTCTTTGTTATGTTGCATTTAATCGTTGACGTTGTCGGGATTGAAAGTTTCGATCTTTTTTGCAGAACGTTTGGTTTGGTTTGCCACTTAATGCAGTCAAACAACAAATGTTCTGCTTTTTTTTGTCATATTCGCAGTACTTGCAAGCAGCTGTCTGTGTTTTCCGCATCTTGTTAAGGTAAGAACGAAAACACCCGTGATTCAAAAGAAATGTGATAAAGTAGTTCTCTACTTCCCTCGGTTTTTGCTCAGTTCATTTCTAAACATCTTTTATCAGGCGTGCCGTCCATTAACCTCTTAATTTTTCTTGCCATCTATGTTTCCAGCGTTCCTTTGTGATTTGTCAGGCGTTTATCTTGGCCTCCATTTTTTCTAGGTCCTGCTCCGCAAGGTGTTTTCATGGTCTTTTTCTCGCAAGAAGGTCTATAAGAATTACGATTGCTATCACCATTATCGCAGACTTTTGAACTGTGCTATAGAGGTAGGCTATCCTTAAGGCTTCTATTCCTTACACATGACTGATTGTCAGTCTCTTCTTTCCAAAATTTATATGATCTCCCAATATCTCAGCCCCATACAGAATAATTGACTGGGTCATAAACATAAGGAGCCTTCGTTTTGCAGGCTTTGGTCCTCTAACGTTAAGCATGGTTTGGCTAAATGCCACTATTTTTGCCACCACCTTGTCTGCTGCTTGCCTAAGGTAGCTCTTAAACGTGAGCTTTTTATTTAGCATTACCCCTAGGTATTTCACGCCATTCTTCGTCGTTACTTTTTCTCCTTGTATTTTGAGATAAATGATGGTATCTGTCTCTTTTCTTGTCAATAGTTCCATCTCCGTCTTTCCTGCTGCAACTTCAAGTCCGTGGTCTTTTATTTACGGAGCCACACTCCATATAACCTGGTTGAGTTGCATCTGGACAAGTTCTATCGTGCGTTCGATGATAACAACAGCAACATCGTATTCATATCTTACCAAAAACAACCCCTCTGGCATTTCTTGGTGGAGTAGTCCGTTGTATCACACAATCCAGAGATCGGGTCGAAGTTTGAAACTCTGGAATGCCCCTGCGGTTATTTTTTTCTTTGTTTCACCTTGTGTTGTCATATAGATCAAGTAGTAGTCCTTAAGATTATCTCTCAATACTCTCAAAAGATAGTCTTGTGTTTTAAATGTATATTTTAGAGCGTGAGGCATGTCCTTTTATCTTGCTGAGTTAGAAGTGTTTTTTACTTCCACGGTCACCAGAAAAACGAGGGGTCTTGCCTCATGGCATATGTCTAGAGTGTTCTAAACTGCTTTTACTACTTTTTCTACCACTTCTATGGTAGATGTTCCTTTTCTGAATCCACACTGCCTGTCAGATCAGTCTCCTGCATTTTGTATGGCCTGTAGAAGACGGGCCTTAAGCAGCTTTTCGTATATTTTTCCAGGCATGCCCAGCATGCATAACGGCCCGAAAGATAACGGAAAGTTAGGCTGCCCTTACCTTCATCGATCAGACAAAGAGATGCCTTTTTTTCAGGGGGTTGAAAACAACTTCTTCCGTAAACATGCATTATGTAGGTCTTAGAGCAGTTATGGATGATTTGCTATTACTGTCTGGATGAAATTTGCTGGTATGTCATCTGATCTAGAGGCTTTTCTAATTTCGAGCGATTAAGCTGCTTACTAACATTCTTTTCAACTGAAAATGGTCCGTCTTATATGAGCTCAAAGTCTGCTTGATCCTTGAGCTCTGAAAGCGTCAGGGATAGGTGTCTCCACAAAATGCCTCATGGTTTCCGTGTCTCTGATTGCAGTTAATGCAAGTCTTCCGAGTTTTTTCGTCACTTTCCAGTATGATATGTCCCAACGGTCGTTTTTTACTTCTCGGCATGGAGTCTGCTAGCACTGTTTTTTGCTGTTCTTAATAGCAGCTTGCATCGTCTTTTTTGTAAACTGGTACTCAGAGTATCTTCATCCAGGCTCTGGTCTTTTTTTGGTCCTTTGAGAGGCGTCTGTGCTTGAGACATTGGCGCCCCAATTTCCTTATTTTTTCGTTTCACCAGGAAGCTGAGCGTTTGCCGTTCCATCTCTTTTTCCTTTGCAGAAAGGCCTAGCATGCAGTTTTAAGGAGTTGCATGGTTGCCTTGGTGAGCTTCTGTGTTCTTCCTCTGCTGTGTTTAGGTTTCGTTTATCGCTTCGAATAGCAGACATGTCATTCTCAACTTTTTCCACTAGTCGTTCTGTGTCCAGCTTCTTAACATTCCACCCTGTTTTGCGTGCTATGCCACTTCTATCTATTGTATCGTTGATTTTTAAGACGATATAATGGTGATTGCTATTATTTTTGTCCTTAATACCTACCATTCCTTTACTCTTGGCGTAAGGCTCTCCAAAGCCAGTGTAATATCTAGTATTGATTCGCCAAATCCCGGCCTTTAAAAAGTCGTGGTCCTTCCTTTGTTTACAACGTCCCATCCTAGCCTGGCTACTATATCTAGGACTGCCCTGCCCTTAGAGTTTGTTGTAAGCGCTCTTCAATCTACTGCTCTTGCATTAAAGTCTTCAGCGACTAATAGGTCGCCTTTCATGCCATCCCTTACGGTATCTTTAAAGTAATTTATTCTTCTCCTGTATTTTTCGATACTAGTGTTTGGTGGAAAGTAGCCGCTGACATACGTAAAGCCCCCTCTTTTTGACCAGACAAAATGACTTTCCAATACGCTAGCATCTTAGCAGATTTTTTTTGGTCTAGGAACTGAAATGGCCGACATATTTAATGCGTTGCTAAGACACTTAGGCGACTGAAAGTTTATGTACTGCTCGCTCATAAGCGCTACGTTTACTCATCTTCCACATAATATTAGTTGCAGAAGGGCATCCACATCGATTGCCCTGTTTTCAATTCCTCGGAGGACTCTGGGCATTATGTCGGGCTTCTTTTTCTTTTGTCCATGACCTGTCTAAGGACCCTGTACGCTCCAGATCCAGGCACATGATAAGTGCTCTCTCCCACATGCATGGATTCACTGCATAGGACACATCGTGGTTTGGCCTTGCAGTCCTTAGCTCTGTACTTAGTCTTACTGCATTTTCAGCAGAGGCTTGATTGGTCTGGGCCTCTACAGTCGTATCTTGTGTGCCCATACCCCAGGCACCTGTAGCCTCACTGGACAATAATCCAGCGCCATTTTTGGCACTGGATCCAACCCAGTGCTATGGTCCCTTTTTTATAAGTGGACAAAGCACCAGCTATGTCCATTTCGGCCAGCACCATTCATTCCTGCCAATTGTTCAGCGGTAGCATAGCCACTTTGATTTTGCCTGGGTCTTTTCCGGTTTAAGCAGTCTCTTGGATGGCTGCTAAAAATTCCTCTTTATTGGTGACTGGCTCTAAGTCTAGTACCTCCAAGGTAACTCTAGGTTTCCTTGATTGTACCTTTCCTGTGGTACCGATAGTGAAAGAGATGGCCTGCGTTAACTTCTCCTGGTCTTTGGTGCTTTTGGCAAGCTTTACCATAATGCAACCCACCTTTGTGCTGCGTATTCTGGTAACTTTCACGCTGCAGTCTCTTGAGTTGACTGCGTTATGGAATGCTCCCAGTACTTCCGCGAATGACTTTTTTCTGCTGGTTTTACGAGGATGGCCTCGTTTCTTCCCTTTGATTTTTTCCGCTTCTTCATTACCACTTCTAGCTTGCCTTTGTTTAGAGCCGGTATGCTATCTACTAGCTTCTTTCTAGCAACCACTTGCTCCTTGTGGTTCACAAGTGCCTGTTTTTTTTTTTGTTAACGACTTTTTTTTACAGTTCATTGTCATCGTCGTCCTTGCTTTTTTTTGATACGCTCCAATCCTTGGTAGTGCCATTTTCTCTCCCTTTTTTTTGGAGGCTGTCTAATTACATGAGCTGGCAGAGATGTCCTCAACATTAACATCTTTCCTACAGTCTTCTGGCCATGGCGTTCAAGTTCCTTGAAGAGCCCACAGATTTTTTTTAGGTGAACTCTGGATTTCTTGACTGTTTTGCTGACGTTTGGCTGCCTGTCAGTTGTTTTTTAATACTTTGTAAGACGTCTGTCATCCTACCTAGTACTTTTTTGTCCTTCTTTTCTGTATCACTCAAGATTTTCTACAGGTGAGCGACTACCGATTATTAAGCCTGTGCCAGCTGATTCTTCGATCTGGTTTTTTTGTTCTATATCTTGTGGTTCGTTGGTCTAATCGTTTAACCAACCTCCAACTGCCATTCTCTTCCAGATGTTTGAAAGCACAGCACTCTTGTACTGGACGCTTTTGTGGCCCCCCTTAGAATCCGTAAGGCCAACCCCAGTCACCCAGGCTTTCATCAGGTCGGAACTGGTGGTGGATTTTCTTTAAGGGGTTACCACCAGGAGTTCACTGTTTTTATTAGCATCACCCATTTTTGGGTTCATTCGGAAACCAACCCTTAATTTTTTGTACGAGGCTTTCTTCTTTGCGTTTTGGTCTACGTAAACTATTTTATTTCGTTCCAACCACCCGTATGTATATGCTCCGATCGCTGCAGTGCCTTGGAGCCATACACCTGCGGAAAGCTTGGCTCCATCCGCCACTCAGTGAGCACGCCTTCCATAGGCTGTCTGCCTTAGACTGGGGACTACGATCAATCCGAATATTGTCATGATTTTTTTTATTATTATTTCTATTCCTATATTGATAATTATTATTATTGTGATTATCATAATCTGTATTTTTTTATTAGCATTATTATTGTTATTTTTACTACCATAAACATAACTATATATTCTTTTTTGCTAATTTTTTTATGAGTACCATTATTATTCTTATGAATATTATTATTATTAATAGTATTATCCTTATCATTTTTAGAGTATACGTTATTGTGCTCATTATCAATGTTCTTATATTTATTGTTATTCTTTTTTTATTTACTACTGTTATGATTACACACTTTTATAAAAAATGCCTCTGGAATTTAGACAACTTATACAATATGTTTTTTGTCATCTAGAATCAGAATCTAAAGTCCTTTGATTTAAATACATCAGGTTTTATTTTATTTTTTTAAAGTATTATAAAAATATGTATTTTATTAAATTTATTCAAATTTATTTCGAAAGTGCGTTTAGAGTTTAGACAACATTTCTTACATGTTTTTTGGTTTCCAGATCTTTAATCTAAGTTCTTTTGACCTCATTAAATCATGTTTTTTTTAATAACCCTACAATAGTTGCTAAGCCCACATTTTTTATTAAATATTAAAAAAATTATTGTTAAATCTGCTTTTGGAGTCTAAGTAACACTTTTTTTTTGTATTTTATATTTTTGAACAAAAGTTAAATTGACCTAATTAAATTAGGTTTTCTTATAACCTTAAAATAAGCGTAAAAAATCACATGTTTCTTCAAATCCTTAAAAAAATATTCTTATATGCTTTCAGATACTAGACAACACCTTCCACCTATTTTTTTAAGTCCTTTTCTCTAAGTGTAGTTGGCCATTATACTGACTTCTTATCGTTCCTTATGTCAGGTTTTTGTATCTTTTATGTTTTGATTGCTTCTCTTTTTATATTCCACGCTTAAATTGCCTAGTTTGTCTCAATAAAAATCTGTTTAAGAATTTTAATAGTGCATCTTAATAGTCAAATTGCACCCTTACTTTTCGAAATTCGTAACCATATCACTTACTAACTGCTTATAACTTGAACTTTCATAATTATCCAAGAAATTTCTATAAACATAGCAAAAGTTCGTTCATTCAGCTCGTTTCATATATTTTGTATTTAGTAAAAGCGGCATCTTTGAACAGTATTCGAATTTGCTGACCACCAAAAATACCTGCCTCTGACTTGGCATCACGTATTTGATGCATTTCAAGCACAATATACTTGAAACATTCACCTGTTTTATATAGTGCTTTCACAAACTCTTTCATTCAGCCAAGTTTAAGGTAAACAGGTGGTATTTAAATTATCTTATCATGTACCAGAGGTGAATTTAAAACGTTGGATAATTTAGATGTTAAAGACTGGCAATTAGGCCATCTTTTACTTTTTGTAGTTTTCTTACTAATATATAAAGCAAAAGCGCTAAAACCGTTGTAATCGCTAACCGCGAAAACTACTTAACCGATTTTGTTGAAATTTTGCACACTGATTCATGATACTTCCTAGATGGTTTTAGTATAGTTTTTATCTTAAAAAATTTAATAACAATAGCAATAAATGAGCTCAAGGTTTTGCAAAAATACGCCAGCTTTTTACTTTAGTTCAGTAAAATCCACTAGGTGGCGTCGACATAAAGTCGAAGCTACCTACAACATAATTAAATAAGTGTGGTTATAATAGGATGAAGCGTGTCCACGGTGTTGTAGTCGAGCTTCGGCAGTTCAACGAGCTGTGTAGAGAATGCTATTCATAGTCTTGCATCTGGGTATCCCGGTAATGGACGACACTCTTCTCTAAGGGGAAAGGGACCTAGATGCCCATTCACCCTGAATCTCGATGAATGCGATAAAAAAAAAAATTAATTCCAATCTATGCCGTCTCAGCCACAATACCAGAAGACATATTACCAACTCTTCAGACTTCAGAGTTGTGTGGCAGTCCCACCATCTTACCTGGTGCAGTTAGAGAATTTGTGGCTACAAATGTAAGCAGGGGAAAACAGCTCTGAGGGGCACGGGCAGCCACAACGGCGTCAACGGCTACCTTTTTCGTCGTCGCGTCCCCAACGCGCTTACCGCCAGCTTTTCATCATCAGGAATAATAATAAAAATAGCCTGGAAGTTTCACCACTGGCGCTTTTTAGGGCCATTATAAGTATTTACGTTCCCTACTTAACCATCAATTTTATCGGTTCTTTTTAGGATCCACCTAAGTGTAAACTACCTTGCCAACAAATACATTTTTATTACCATTTCCGAAAGCGATTCGTCGACTAAAAGACTATATATTAACTAAAGACGGGCACTATTAAACCAAGTCAGCCATTTACTAGCAGACGCACAACGTTACCTGCGGAGTTGTTCTTCGCAAGGCTGGAAAACCCGGTGACCGACGACCCTATACTACCCTCTCGATTCTAAGCATTCAACCAGGAATCATTGATCCTCTCCAAGGTCTGCATTGGGCAAACCTATAACAGCTATGAAGGAAAAAAAAACTTGAGCCAACCGGACAGCCTCCACTAGACAAGTATCACTAACTAATCTCCCCATCTATGATCACCAAAACAAATGAATCTGCAAATAAAAAAGGTGCTTTAGACACTAACGTCTTCGACGTTATACCAGGAGACGTTGGGAAAGAGCACTACAACTAGCCCCAAAGCTTCGGACTTTGTAATTTTTCTCCCAATCAGTCTGTGTCTTCAACAGCAAGCCAGAAAAAATCACCCTGAGGTATCACGAGGCAGTCAAAATTACTGTTAACTGCAGTCAAGAAAGAGTTAACTTAAGAAGCTCACCGGTCTTTTTAAGGGCCATCGGACGTTGAACTACCTAGCCATTTAATATATTAAAATTAACAAAGTTGACTGAAAATAGTCTTTAGGGGTCATAAAGGTCGTAAGCATGCAAATAGTCGCAAAAGGGTATATTGGAAAAAAAACTTTAACTGTATCTAATAAATACAATTTGAGGCGTCAAGAAACTGACGCAGAAAATTTATCGAGATTGAAACAGCAGCGAGATTAAGAGATCAGTTTTTCGTAGTACCCTCACAGCAATCTCTGAAATCTTTAAGGATTCTACTTCAGATTTTTTAATGAGTAGAAAATGTATGTGTGTTTTTGTGGCAATAAAAATGTACGGTTGAAGGTCCAAGACTTTGTTGCTCTGGTAATAAAGTTGGGAGATATGAGAAAAAAAAATTTTTTTTAATATAATTTTTTTGGCGGTTTAAAATCTAAACAGCTTTAAAAAAAAGCCGTTTTCGTGAATTTCACGGAAGAAACTGTAAATCAACGGCTTCTTATGGCCACCGATTATTTTATGGCATAAAGAACGCACGGTACTTTTCAGCATAATTATTTTTTTGAATTTTTACACCTTATTATTTGACCAAATAAATTATATGGATTTCCAAAAAATATGTTTTTACTTAGAAGATTCTTGTTCTGAGATGTGTCAGGAAAATGTGTAAAATTTTGAACTGAAAACGTTTCACATTACATGTCAACACACTACGGTGTTTTATTTAGTAAGTCTCGGACGAAGCCGAGACGGGGGGCTGCTAGTATGCTCTATTTCTACTGTCAAAGAGATACAAAAATCAGGGACATTTTATATATTGACCCTGCATTCTAAGATGGATGCCTTTGATCTTTAAGTCTTCGCAAATGAGCCATTTTTATTTCAAATATTAAAGTTCTTTAAGAAGAATTTCTACGTTTTTATAAAATTCCTTTAATACTGTTGAGTGGCCTGTAAGAGTTGGAGCTAGAACATTCGTATGATATAGTGTAATAGCCTCAAAATCAAGAATAAATGATTCTATAAATAGACGCCACTTTTCGGGCTTGTATACATTCGTTTCTAAACTATTGATCAGTCCAGCAATATCATTGCAATAAACTACATGTAGGTCTTTACTTTTAGTAAAAATCTCTAAAGTATTTTTTTCACGATTTCTGTACATAGTCATCATTATACCTTTCTGTAACACTTCTTTACTTTTTAACCTTGATGCCAAAAGTTCATGGGCTTTCTTCAATAAACCCAGCTCTCTACGAAAATTAGTTATCTTGTCTTAGCTGAAAGTCTGCCCAGCTTTTTTACACTTTTTGTCGTTGTTCACAGAACTAGAGTTATCATCTTCAGTTGAACTTTAATCTTTTCCGTCAGCACTAGGATCAGTCTTGCGGTCTTCGTTTGAGATTTGGGACTCTTATTTACATCTGTCAAAGCATCTTCTGCTTATGCAGTGTCGTTTTCAACATATTTATTTGTTAAAGATTCTTTTCAATGATCGGTTTTTGCTGTGGATATAGTAGCTGAAATTATATTTTCGGTAAATACATATTTGATTCCAGATCAATTCTTAGAATTATATCTCTTTGTCACTGTCATGCGAGAGAAGCATTCTTCTTTTATTCTTGGCTTGCTCCACATGACTGGTGTTAAGAGATTTAAGTTATAAATGTTCTGTAAATTCAAACATGTTCATAATATTATGTTGCAGTTTCCGCACATTGTGTGAGGGACCCAGTTTTCATTTTGATTTAGTATTTCTGTTATAAAACAATACTTGCAAGCATTTGAAACACAGCCAGTAATATTTTTCCTAATATTTTGAGGTGTAAGATGACTACATATGTAACAAAAGCTGTCTTTTTTCGTTCAATCATCATGAATATGTCTTCTAGCTTTAGACTTCGTAAAATCCAGAGAGCCCACGTCTAAGGAGCTGCAGTTATGTCATACCCTGCCTGTGAGCCCGCTTTCCCACCCTGACCAGCCGCCGATACTAGGGATCTGACCCCCTGAATCGTAAATTTGCCATGACCGTGTGAACGCCGTTATCCAGGGTCCATACCAGATAACAGATAAGGTTCATTGTTTTGCGTCGACCACGTGAAGATGCCCTGGATCACAAGCATACGAAAAAAAGTTATAGTGCGATGTGTGTCATCTTAGGTCACAGTGTGTTCAAAAATAATAATGGTAATTAATACAAGACGTAATGTTATTAATTGCCCTTTATTTTGAAGTACTAGAAAAAACTTGAAGTAGTTTCGTCAAATGAACATCAGGCTTCGATTCAGGGACCAAAAAAGTATGTAGTTAATGTTGTTGAGATTTCAAATGCATTTCAGAAATATTATATCTGGTTTCTAAAAGCATTCATTTATTTAATTTTTTTTTTGCTAACCAGGTCCTAAGCTTATCTTTGATCAAGTTTAAAATTTAATCTTGAAACAGGACTCAGAAAAAATCCAAAGAAAATCTTGAAACTTGTACAAAAGTAGGTGTTGAAGTGAGTTGCAATACTAGTTTCAAAACTGATCCTAAAACTAATTTTTGTTTTGGTCCAAACATACGTCTTAAAAAATAGAATAATACTAGTTAAAAAACTCATTTAAAGCTCATCTTGAAATATATTTAACAGCTAATCTAAGAACTTGTTTAAAATGTAGTTTTAAAATGAATATAAATACTTTACTTACTACTAGTCTTGGAACTCATATCTTATAAGGTTTAAAAGCTGGACATAATACATGCTCTAGTAATAGTCTCTTAAAGGATATTTGAATTTCTCATTAACCAAATGAACAAATGCTGTTTGAAACTGGTCTTTAAAATTATCTGAGTATTGATCCCTAACCAAATATTTTAACTAATCTAAAAAAAGGTTTTCAAACCTCTCTTAAATCTTGTTTTGAAACTAATTTTGAATTTAATTTCAAATATTTGAGGCATTGAAGTTCTCTACATATATTATAAAATAAGATTTTTAATATTTTAAATAAAAAGACAAAGTTTTTATCAATAGCAGGATTCTTTCTCGCACATTGATAACTATTCAATATTCTCACAATATCTCATTGCCATTCTTAGAGGCATCTCAATGGTAAAAAACCACATACACATGGCAGTAAAAACAAGAAAAGCCATGTCTTCTGACTAGAAAAGTTGTTACTAATTTTCAATGTACAAGGATATTGACTGTTAATTAATTGATGTGGTGTATTTATAAATAAATTCTACATTAACTAAACTAACTTTTTTAGTCAAATAATTTTTTTTGGACAGAGATACTTAGTAAACTCTAGCAGAGCAGTTTCCCTATGCATTAGAAAGTATATAGTTATTTATAATTAATTTACTTACTTGACAATATATGAATAAATAATTGTTTATAAAATCTTTTTTTTTCAAATTTTCAAAAATTTAAAAATTTTTCATACGTTTCTGTTGCGTTCTACAAATAAGTTCTTGGATTTTTATTGCCTTTTATTCTTCCGTACTTTTTCTGATTCAAGTTTAAGGTAATTTTTTGGCTTAAAGTCTTCGTTAAAATGAACTGAGAAAAATTTTAGAGAGGTTTAAGTAGAGCCCAAATATATGTAGCAACGCTGGAAATTATTTTTCTCATAGCAATGTACTTACATACACACTTTTACAAATACTTGACTCCTTTTTTCTTGTGTTATTAAAAAAAAGCTTGTTGATTCACTTAAAAACTAAAAAGATTTCACTACAAGAATTATTTTGTATAGAAAAATTTGAAATGTTTCTACATATTATATAAATACAATTTTACGGGTTTTTTTCTGGAAAGTAACACGTTAAAATGCGATTTTTAACAATTGAACATGTAAAAAAAAAGTACGGTTTGACGATCTGCCATTTTTTAAATATTTTAAATATCATTTTCAACACACATTTGATGTTAAAATAATATTTGTCAGAACAACCTGTGTGTAATGAACGTTCGAAACGGACAATTATTGACATGCAATATCCTATAATTCTATTCTATTCAAAAAGCGGTACTACAGGACGATTCTTCCTAATTTTTTTGACACAATTATATTTTGGATATTTAATATTGACTAGAAATAAGTGAGTAAGGATATGTGAGAGATGTGAGCATGACATTAGAGAGGTAATAAGTGCAGGCATAAGGAGATTGTTTTGAAATCATCGGAAGATTTGATGCCAGCACACAGTTTTGTGATTTTGTTGGCCAGCCTGTAGGCTGCTACATACAGTTTATATTATGTTGTGCCTTGATGTATTTTTCATATTAGTTTATGTATTAAGTACATCAATATTTATTGAATGTACACCTAGTTAAAGTGGGTATACTAATTTTAATGAAAACTGCACCACCTTCGCGTACAGTATTATTTCATAAAAGGTGTATTTATATTTATAATTATATTATCTGTTATATAATTTTATAGAAGTATAACCTTATACATGGATATCCAAGTATCTACTTATTTTGTAGTTTGTAAGTAATTTTTTCCTGTGAAATGACACTACACTTTTGAAATGTAATGAACAACGATTTCAGTTACACCCATTGCATTTTGTCAGCTATCAATCACAGTAAGCAAAAGGATTTGCGAAAAATGTTGCAGTATCTGCAGACTTTCAACGGTTTTTTCTCCGTATCGTAGGCAAGATCGTGCTGACGACATGTTTCAGTTAAGAGGCTTATACACACATCACTGTGCTCAACGCGCTTTAATAGCTTTGTTCCAAGACTAAACAGTTTATATCCAAGGACATGCATTTCAAACAGTAGAAAGTCGATTAAAGCTTTGAGAGAACTGTTCTTCTCCTTCTCCTTAAGTCTTACTTCTGCTTCATTGCTTTGGTCACTTTTCTACATAACTGACATCATTCCCGTACTTGTTCTGACGCAGGCACAATTTTTAAAAGTTTCTTTTATTTTTTGGCTCATTGGTCCTCTTAAAATTACCATTAGAGCACAATTGTCGTACAGTAACAGCATATTTCTTGCAAAACTTTTTCGATACTCTTTTAATACCCTCGGCATACTGTCTTTTCTACTTTTCAAGCTTTCTTTTATACTCGTTGACGTCGTTGTCAGAGAGATGGTTGTATTTTAATGCCTTAGTGTTCAAAAGGATCCCATCATGATGTCTTTTTTTCGCTGTTTCATTTCTTAAGGTACAAATACCACCGTTAAATTTGTTGATATTCATTCCACTGTTCCCACTCGTCATAATACGGGTACTTTAAGATGTCAGTCATTTCTGCATTGAGTTAACTTATAGTTGTACTCAGCGTTTACACGTAGTTTAGACCATCGTTGAGAACTGTGCTCTACAATCAGTTCACACTTTGTTTAGGCAGGGGAATCATTTTTATTTTGGGCTGTATGTTTAATACAGCATTAATAACACCAATTTTAGAAACAGACCCGACAAATCAGGTAAAAAACTTTTTTTTTGCACGATGACTTTTTTCTTCGATGACACATAAATTTTTGCGTTTGCACGTTTTTTGATAACGTTGGTGTGTCTATGAAAGCATTTTTTGTGCAATGCAGTCAGTGAAACATTTTTTTCGAAAATGTTCGACAGACACTCGCAAATATACTTGATCAGCATCGTATCAACTTCGCCCAAAAGGATCCTCTATTGTTAGATATTGAGATACCAAAGAACTCCCATAATAGTTACGTATTTTCTGCTAAATGGAAGACGTAACTGTGACGCAATTACAACGATACAATTGGAACTTGGTCTACCGTGTCGCTTTTTTTCAACTGTTTCTTAGCTACGTATACATACAGATACTCATTACTGGGGAAAGTGCAAGCTCCCAATTAACAATTATCCGGTGTATTTTGCTGACATGAAAAAAAAGTTATCCAATTTTTCGAAGTAGCATTCTATATGCTTCTGGAAAAAATCAAGGACTTTCCACACCTTTTTGGCAAAAAAATATTGTATTTATCCAAGATTTCGTAGATTCTTAAGGATAACAATTTATCGCAAGCGTAGCACTGTATCATACTGGTCCTTAATTTGATAAAATATATTTTGTGGGAGAAAGGTTAAGCTTAAATTTTATGACAAGTGCCTTTAGTAAATGAGTCGGTGATACCACTACTACCAGATTATTCGAGCATCAAATCATTAAAAATGATTAGTTTTAATCTATGGTCCCTCACCCAATCGATATTTTATGTTAATCCTTCGTTAAACTTAATATTACCCCCATGATCTTGGCCACTAGACTGTCACTCACCCTAAGAAAAATGGTCCTCTTGAAACGAGTAATGCTCTTACGGTCAATGTGTCGCAAAAACCGTTGAACAAACATGGGCTTGGAGTTAGTATAACGTTCACTCAGTCTGCACTTCTATGTGTGTTGCCATTAAGTATTTATACTATCACAGTAAACTTTGTTGAAAAGCTGAGTGACTAAGTCTGGGGCATCGCGTCCTCTCGCAAGACCATGATTGATTTTAGAAGGCTAGTGCAAAGACAGATTACATGACTTATCAGCTCGTTTTGTCGGGCCACCCACCAATCGAGCTCGTTTTACCACTACCACCACAACCACCACTGCTCAAAGTTACAGCTAGGATTGCTTTCTAAAGAAACTTCCTGAAAATTTTTATAACAACAGTTACCTGCGTAACTGTTTGTGCTGTTATCATTAAGACAATTGTGTTTTTCGAGGTTGAAGAATAGGTTCACGTGAAATTTCTTGGAATATATTTTACGTTTTATTAAACAATAAAGTATAAACATTTATTTCAATGCTTGTGCTGACGCTGATTATAAGGCATTTGCCATAACACTTTTAAGAATAGGCCAACAGGTGGTAGTTAAATACATTTATACTAGTAAAATCGCTGAACATTCTCGCTTAAATTTCCTCACTCTAAATAAGTACTATTTTAGCTCTATTTTTTTCTATTATTTATTTTTCATAATTTGGTATCCATTTATTTTGGGTCGTGAAAAAAGTATTCTAAAACATATTTTTTACCATCTTTTTCAAAGTGGAATTTGACAATCATCATTATCGCTCTTTGGACGAGTTGCAATAAAGTCTGATTCACTAAGCTTTAAGTTAATATTGTTTGTTGGATGATGAAGCGTTTACTCTTTGAAGATAAGTAGTCAAACTAGAGGCCATGGTCATTCTTTGAGTGACTGCCCATATTTTTTTTTTCATTTTATCATTATACTCTCCAAAATGCCTTTTACCACAAATTGATTAAGTCATCACAATGCAAAAAGTATTGGTAAACTTACTGCTTAGTCATGTGATCGGAACCATATGGGTTACTTGTATTCACTTTATTTCATAGCTCTAGTTTATCATTTTCGCGTAGGTCAAACCAAGTCTTTAAAGAAGTTGTCAGATGCTAAAGTCCAAAAACGTGTATTTTTGATGGATCCCGGACCAGTAGTTTATAAAGAGATGAAACTTTTGCGACTACTATGACTGCTATTAAATAAGCAGCATGGCTGGATTTCCAAGATATCGTGAAAAATTTCCTTGGAAACACTAAGAGTAAACAATATCAAAAATATGTGAAGAATATGATAGAGAGTTTCTGAGAATTAAGATGTCTCATGAATTTAAAGCTACATATCCTCCACTTTTACCAGGAGTCTTTCCCAGAAAATTTTGTTGATTTTAGCAAACAGCAAGGTGAATGATTTTATAAGAATATTAAAGGAGTATAGAGACGTTGTTGAAAAAGGTGAAATATTTATATGATGGCTGACTGTTGCTAGACATAAAAAAGAGAAACGAATGAGAAGAAAAGTAAAAAAGCGTAAGAGAAATCCCCTACGCAGATCTTTTGAGGATAAAAAAATACGTAAATGATCGAAAAACTGAATGAAATATATTGAGGCATAAGCCTTTAGCCTGCTAGATCTTTGGGGTCATCGAAGTTCTTTATCTTTTTTTTAAGTTGCTTACTAAAAATACTTAAATTCTATTTTTTTGTACACTGAAAAGTAAGATATTTATCATCCATGCACATTAGGCATTTGAACATGATGGATAAGGTGTTTTAGACCAATTGCCTGAAGTTTCTGACTTTAAACAACAATTTACTTGAAATTTTCCCACGATACCACGCATTCTGACTTTAGACTCAGATTCAGCACTAAAAAACACCTAAGAAAGTTCAAAGGTTTTTGTATCAAATAACCTTGATTTTCTTGAATACAATGTCGAAGGTTCTTGTTGTCATAAATTTCTTTAAATAAAAGACACTTCCACTTTTTCGATGGTTGATAATTGCATGCCACTATTTTTTCATTGATAGCACAGGTTTTCGGTTATCTTTCGTCTATTGTATCACCAGTTGTTAAAGAAGAATTTCTGTTCATTCGTTAACATCGTGGACAACCATTCCAGAAATAACTATAAAGCTATAATATGATACGATGATGACTATTCGCCCAAATTTGTGAAGTTTAATAGCGTTGATAACGATATCTTCTAGTAATCGTTTCTCTTTGCATTGTTCAGAATGTTCGATGAGACGCTCAATAACACGTGTCTTCATTCAGCTCAGTTACTTTAGCGCTTCTTCAAAGTAATAATTTACTTATTTGTAACCTCTTTGTGGTATAATACATATTTGGTTTTTCTTTGAAAAATTTTTCTTTTAGATACACACACATGTCGAGTCTATCATCGTTCATTCGACGAAAGGATCCACTTGGGAGTTTTGCAAAATTTTTCCGATACACCACGCAAGTTATCTTACAATTTTTACATCTTGCTCACATTATGTAACGATTTTTTGTTGAAATTTGAATGTATAATCGTTAGTTACTTGTTCGTTCTACGATTTCAAAAAATTTTTTCTTTTTGGTGCAGACAAAATATCGGGCAAATAAACATATATATATATCCAAGGGTGGCAGAGGACCTACGTATGACTGATTTTAAGGTGTGTTAAGAGAATGTGGAAAACGCTTTTTTTAATTCCAGTCAGATCATACGCTTTGGGTAGACTGCTCAAAGGCATATAAAAATAATTATGACTAACAATTGATTTTATAGTCATAAATTATATCAAACTACTTTTTGACAAATTCATAACAATAAAGGGCATTACTCGCTAGCTGTGTATTTCAGCGATATACTTGAAAGTAAACTGTGCGTTGAATCCTTTAGCTTTGTGGGAAATACAGACAATTTACTAAAAATAGTTTTAATGATCATGTGTAAGATCTTTTAACTGTTTCATTAAATAAGTCAGAAAAATAATTCACCTATTCGACAGTGAGGGCATCTCGTTGAAACTGACTATTGTACCAAATCGATACAAAAACAACAAACTTGTTCCACGATGCATAAATTTACTACATGAATTTTTTTTTTATCGTTACCCAACATGGATGCTGACTGTTGCATTTTAAAGTCGAAATAAAGTACTATGAATGGCTCTTTATCATTAGACGTCTTGATAGACTGGATATAACAGATACGACTAATAGGTAAGCGTTTTTAACATGCATTACAAAGAGAAATTCTACAAGCGTGTATTTGTTTCTGTTTGTTTGCACGATTTTACAAAATATTTGACAAACATTTTTTTCCTCGTAAATAGTGAATAATTGATGACCTGACTCTTTATCTAATTGGTTTTTAAAACAGTTCTTATTAATTAATGATAGATTGCATGAGTCACATTTTTAAGAATTGACAGTTATTTTACACTGTGGTATTGTAACATTTACTAGAACATCTATGATCTTTTACGTTCCCAAAACTTCTATTACAAGGTATGCAGTACCCCACACTTTCACTTGCGCGAATTGATGTCGAAATTTGTTCGTCATGTTTTTGATTTTTGTAATAAACTAATCGTTGTATGTTATTCACGCTTCCGTACGTATTTGGGACAACACGTGTATCATCTTAAGACGATAGATGACCACTACCAAAATTTCGTAAAAAATATACAACACTGGCTATTTCACGAGTGGCAAAAAAAAATTAAAAATCATAAATTTTATTGAGACTGTATTCCATTTCCAGTACGCTGACCCTTAACTCTCTGACTAAATCATTGGCTACTTTTCTTTGCGTTGGTCCTTAACTACATCTAATGAAATTCACGTATTGATGCAACCAACCAGTGCGTATTTTCTCCCTGATAAAGTAAGTATCACAAGAACGTGTAGGTACTTGTACGTAAGTTTTTACATATTACCTATCATCATTTTGTCTAATAAAAGAAAATTATGTGTAGTGACAAAAGTAGGCAGTATATCATATGAATATAAATATTCGTACGTGTCTTGCTAAAAAAATTGTGCTAAATATAAAATTTTAACTTACCACATCATTGGAAGGATGTGTACCACTAAGTCAGTTTAAAATATGCTTCCGAAAAATAAGGAACTCTCGAAAGCTAAGACAATTTCGAATACGAATATTGCAACCAAAAGTACGCGAGAATCGTGGCCTCATTTGATTTTTTTAGAAATTTTACTGGCGCGTTGTGAACGAGATTATACATTTACTAATTTCTTGGGAGCTCACATAACAAGTAAAGTTTTGGTGTATCAGAATTATTTTTGAGAGTATCAAATAACTGTAGTGAATTTTGAAATTATGGTGAGAGATTATACACTTGTTAAGTGACAATGGTTTTATTAAAAAACATTTAACAACGTGCGAAATAATCCCAAAACAGTGTGTGCAGTGATCTGTTTTAACTATATTAATAAGCATCTGATAAACCATCGTTTCATGAAGAACTATAAAAGGCTAGTGAGCTGATATAATTTTTAATAACCGTATAAGACTTATGAAAGTAACACATACACACACAAAAACAGATATATATACACCATGCGTGATATACCATATAAATGGGTATGCGTGATTCTCTACTTTAGTAAAAAAAACAGTTCTCGACTGCTTTTAAAAAAATGACCCTTCTGTAAAGTCGAGTGTAATGATAATGAAGATGAGTGTAATAGAGACGCCAAAATTTTAATTAATAGTTATAATGGTGATAGTAATAAATAGTAATAGTAAATTGGACCACTTGACGAAAATTGATTGTCCATATTTATCTGAACGTGATTCAATTTTTTTAATGTGAAACGAATTACCTGTGAACAGTGATATTGATTATATTAAATATTTGAATGTCACGATGCACAGTGAACGTGGTAGGCTACCATTTTGGGGATTTTCGCCCGACGATAGTTAGGAACTAGTTTCTAAATTATGAGTGTTTAAAGCAATTAGGTAAAAGTGTATAAATAAAAGCAGTGATAGTGATAAAACAAATGATTTGCAATAACAATTAATTAATGATGCACAAAAAATCTTAAGAGTAACAATAACTGAAAAGTGTGTAAGCTGCGCTTTTCAAAAAAAAAAAAACAGAAAAGTGGCGTTGGTATAATGGGCTGTGTGGATGAATATGTTTACATTGTATCAAAATTTATAAAAAATAAGAACAGTAATTTAAATCAGAATACTTTACCTCTATCACTAACTAATCATACATGCAGGATTTATAGGTAATTAAAATAGTGGTCAAGTGGGGACTGAAAAATGTCACTAATCATTATCAAACTTTTTGCTTATCATAATCTTTTTCTTTTCTCAGGCTTTCTCTCTTCATACAGCAATTCAATATACTTAGTATGTAATAGAAAATCTCTAATATCCATCGTACCACCTTTTTTATTCAGGATCCACGTAATCATAGGTAGTGGAGGGAGAGAGGTAGTCCTCCTACTTTCTAGTAAGTGATCAGTAGACCAGTAGCCTATTTGGAAACTCTCATTAGATGCTGGTGAATTGTTGTGATAGGTTAATGTATTACAATAACTACTTTCTCTTATTGTGCATAATTACTTAAGCTAATTTTTTCCATCTATTTAGGTATTAAATATACTCCATTAATAAATATTTTTTACTTTTGATAAAAAATGAAGGTAATTTATTATAATTACAGCAGTTGAAACAAGTTTAAAGGTTAGAAAATATAAATCTGTGTTCATGAAAATCAAAAATAATGCCAGTAAGAGACATCTTACGTTCGTTAATAAAATATCTAACGGATAAGTACCTTAACTCACATTTTCATCTCAATCATTTCAGAACTTAGGAACTTACGTTTTTTTAAGTACAACATTTTAAAAAGTCTACGTCAGATAAGTATCACATTTTAAAAACTAAATAGACTATAAATAAAATGTTGTGCCTTATAACTCTTTATTCAAAAAAATGTATTTGGTTTTTTTTGAAACATCAGGGTGTATGATTCAATATACCATATAAGGGTTTACACTATCTTTGAAGAGCATAAAAACAAATTTCAAAGAGTGCTAAAGTATACGTATATCCTTAGCATTCTATCTAGAGGTGTTCTGATGAAAAGATACATCTATAATTATATCCATGTACTTTTTATTACGTCTACAGAAAGGTGAAATAGTAGTTCAAAATCTTTAGGCTCAGGGATAATAAATAAATAATATAGTTCTTGTCAAAAAAATGCTCTTTTCAGAATGTTGTGTTCTTACATACCATTAGTTCTTACTAAATTTTATAATATCTCCATGTACGAATGTATGGATAAAAATTAAATAAATCATAGATGTTTTTTTGGCTCTAATAACAGCAGGTATTACGGAATACATTAGTAGACAGAACCCATGACAGTTGCCGTCAGGTACGATTTCATTTGCCCTAACAACGTTTCTCTCCTTTCTAGGTGAAGCCTTTTTAAGTCCTAAATAATAAAAATAAGAGGTATAAGTACAATTTTCCTATAAAACTGTGCATAAAAAAATCAATCAAATAGATATTAAATAGCTTAAACAAATATTTGTACGACAAACTAAGCTCTTCAGTACCATACGAGGTCAAACGATATTTAACATAGGAAGCGTGTCATTACATACAAGAAAAAACACCAACACTACGTATGTAAGAGACTGCAAGGTGTGACAATTAACATTAGAAATGAATTTTATTAAAATATACTTGACAAAATCATAAATATTGTTCTAACTTTAAAGTAGTTTATCAGCCACCACTTTTTAACTTTCGTTTCCTTGGAAAAATTGTATGTTATAGATAAAATTCTTTTTCTTCGAAATGAATTATGAAAAAATATTTTTACACTATTGGTTTTTGAGATAATATAGTTGCAGCTCTAAAATTTTACGCAGGTTACAATGGAACTTTTCAAATACAGGCAAAAGAGCTACTTAAGTTACTAAGAAAATTCTGAGAAATAAACCTTTAAAAATTTACAATTCGTACTATTTTATGTAATTGTAAAACTGTTAGGTCACCAGTAAAAATACAAAGTAGTTAATCATTTAACAATGGTCATGCAAGTTTTCTGCTGCATACGTGAATATCTCAAAAATTTGGCAACAGAGCAGCCGCACATGTACATCCATATGCGAGTGTGTGTGTATAGAAAATGTATGACGTATATGACGAGCTGATCAGAACTGTTGCCATATCTTAGTAGGACATAATAATAAGCCTTTTTTACACTTGATCGTTATGCGTATTTTAAAAGCACTAACAAGCATTGTATATAGGCCTGTGGGCGATAAATTACCTTAAGTAAATATGTGTCTTAACAACTGTATTTAATATATCACAGCCAAGTGTTGGCTTGGGATTGTAGAACATTGGTTTTTCAAAGAGTAGGCGAAAGAAAGGTTTTTTTATAGTCAAGAAGAAATTCAGAGTTTCTTTGTTTAAGGTGTGGAAAGGTAACTGTTTGTTTAGTAGTTTTTGATACCTTTTGGGATGCAGTTTGGCTTTGACAATAAAATGATTGAAATTTTATTTACAAAGGTTATAAACTTAATAGGAGATTTTATTTCAGAGTAGTTCAAACAGAATTTTGAATGAAGGGTATTAAGTGATAGCATACGTAATTTTTTTCTGCTTTTTTTTTTCTTTTTTTTTTCCAAGTAAAGCTTTTTTTAAGCTGTTTCATGACCAGGAGTGAGCTGAGAAAAATTGAGAGGTTGACATGCTTCCCCACTCCTCTGAAATAAAAGAAGGTTGCTCCTTCTCTAGTTCGTGAGGCCCTACTTAAGCAGCCTACTAGGGTACTCGTAGACGCGCCAGGGGGCGTAGGTGAGGTACTCTTTAGGCAGCCTACATAAGCTACTTTCGTCTTACTTTGCATACTGTATACATATTTATATTAACAATAGTTGTAGTAGAAATTATAGTGTAAATAAATATTTACACAAGTTACAAGTGCTGAAAATTAGTGCTATTTAAATAATTAATGAATCTTCCTATAAACACGAGACTGACAAAATCAGTTGACACTCAACTTGTTGTCATCAAAGTTCCTTCAAGTACTGGTTTTAGAAACCGTTGTTATTGCTTCCGAAAATTTTGTTAAAAACTTTTTCAAAACCGTTCTTAAATGCTAAAATTTTCACATGCAACAGTTTGTACACTGTAATTGAGCTGTCTGCTATCAACTTAAGTTTATTTGTCATTCAATTGAGTCAGTAAAAAGTGAACTGCAGTGTGAGTAGTTAATACCTATTTATAACTTGATTATTATACAAAAGTACTTTAGAGTTAACTCACACAAATCATATGTATACATATTGTTCGTTTGCAATTTGATGTTTTTAAGAGTGTGTCCTTCGGCGTGTATTGATGTCGGAAAATGTTTGATTACTACACATACAAAATAGCTTCGCTTCTGTTGGGAGTCCTGAGACCCCTCATGTGGTATTTTTTATTTTTCTGTTTCCGATGCAAAAAATTGGTGGATCTCTTAAGAACCCTGTTTGTCTTATAATTCAAATAAAATGTGGTTTGCTTCTCGTATTTTCGAGACATTCAGAAGTAGCATTATCAAATCCATCAAAAGAAAATGGTGCTTGGCAATATTTTACCTGGTAGCATAGGATTATTTCATGCAATACTAGCACTGCAGGATCTTTACAGATAAACGCTTTTGTTTAACGTTGATACTCAGGCCACCAACTTCGTTTTCGGTATACATCAAGCTGATAAAATCTAGCCTCTTGTTGCGGTTCAATGTAACTTATTCTCTCCACAAGCTACACTCACCTATGACTAACAAGAAGTTCAAGTTGAACGATTTTGGAGTGAAGTTCATCTAGCATGTTGAATTTGGAGGTGGCTTCATTGGCATTACAATTAACAATCATATGATTGCAGTCCTATTTAAGCTGGTATATAACGTATTTTATATCTACTTTGTACAATACTCTGGTAATTGAAAAAAAGTCGTCAACAGTTTCAATGTATATTATGATGCCATCTGTGATGTTGACAGCTCTATGCAGAGCAATACCGTTTTCCACTAAGGCTTCATGAATCGCATTCAAGCATTTCTTATCATGAATGACGATTAGAGGGGGTTGAAACCCAGATTTCTTGCTTAGGATCCCATTCATTTGTAGTTAGTGGCTTATCTTAAAGTGGTGTGGATCATGACACTAGGAATAGTAGTTAAATAGATAGACGCAACGGATGGTACAATAGTTGTTTCTGTAGCTTGGGTCAAGTTTGCTTGAGTGAGAGTAGATTAAGTTCAAGATAACCTTGACTCTTATTCAAGGATCTTTTTTTAAGTATCATGGTAAAAATTAATCAACTTTTATGGAGACAAGTTACTGGCACAGTTTTAACTCATCTCCCTGATAAAGTTAAAAGAAACCTGGTTTGCTCAGATGCATTCTGGATAAAAACATATAGCAAGTGTTGCTTAGCTCTGAAACTATAGTGCAGAAAAAGCATGCAGGGAAGCAGTCACATTCGGCTGCTCCCAATAGTCGTGATTGTAAGAGTTGTTGTCATTTATTAAATTAATCATTAGGAACTCAACGAACTTACGAGAAACAATTCATACGAGCATAATTTTTCAAGAAAGCAGAAATGGGCTGATACTCAAGAGAATATCACAATAAGAAAGCAAGTAAGTAACAGAAGTGCGCATAAAACACGTACAGTTAATGTAACGTCCTTATATACACCCTTTTTCTTTACGTAGAAGCAGGTTATTATTTTTAGATGGCACTTAAATTGCGCAAAAGTATAAGATCTCTATTAAAAGCAAACAAGCCCAGTAGTTTACTCTTAAGATAATGTTTGAAAACTTGTTGAAGCGTAAATTTTAAGGTCACGTTACCTTATCGACGACAATAAATTTTTACACTAGGTGAGTTTTTAAATAATCAAAGCAAGAAACTCATAAATATTGTACAATAAAAGATAATATTATATATAAAAACCTAAATAGGACAGAAAAAATATATTTAACAGAAAAATTTGGTTTAACGGTTCTTAAGAAACTGCACGATTCACAAGGGCATATTGGTGTCAAACAAATGTCATTAACAATTACACCAGTCATATATTTTAAGAATATGCATAAACATATTAAACTTNATAACCAGCACAGCTGCATGATGGTTATTGCGTACGACCCTGTTTATTGCTGCTGCAAAGGAGGAGTAAAAATTTTGAAAAAAAAAAACTTTCAAATGATTTGTAATAATTATAGGTGATAGTTAACATTAATTAAATCATTAAAAAAAGTTGTAACATATAACTTCACAAATAGTACATTACGTACATAAGCTAGAATATGGGGCTATTACTGATCGCGCTACATTATTGTTGATCGGTAATGCGAAGGCAATAGTAGCCTCACTGTTTGACCTTAGTAGGTATACTTTTTTTTCTTACACTTTCATTGAAAGTTTAACACACAAATTTCAAAGATTATTGCTCATTTTACCTCTGCACTGTATATACACTCCTGTGACAGCCAATTTATTTTGATGTTTCTTATTTATTTATAGAAATAGTAGAAAAAACTACTGTAACTGAAACTATGGATGATCTCGCGTTGTCAAGGTAAAATTTTTTGATCAGAGCATGTTATACATCGGATATTTTACCAATACATAATGGTTATGCGATGTCATTTGCTTATTTAATGGCTAAGTTTGATTTGCATTAAACTTTTGTTATAATTTGCTTATAAATAAACAGATAAGCAGCTTTAGATCAATACAATTCGTACTATTTTATGTAATTGTAAAACTGTTAGGTCACCAGTAAAAATACAAAGTAGTTAATCATTTAACAATGGTCATGCAAGTTTTCNAGCTTTTCTTCATACTTTTTTTTGATAAACTGGATAAAAATCTAAGACTCTTTGACATTGAAACGCCTATTTGCAAAGTGTGCTGTCACTGACAAATTCAAATAAAACGATACCCAAAATAAGACGCTTGGCCGTCTGAACAGGTGCCAAAACTTGACGTTTATATTCTAAACGCACATCTCTTAAAGCATTTTTGATGATTTATTAGTTCTTAGAACTGTAAATATATGTTACTTTAAAATATCTAATAATTTATTGTGTTATTGAAAAAATAAAAGTATTACGTCTTTTATCATATAAAAAGTATCTGTCTGCTACTGCTGTTACTACTGTTATTATTTTTCGTGGTAGTTTAATATACGACTTCACTCATAAGTGCACTCGGTTCTGCACACATATTGCAGAACTTATACGAGGCCTTTTTTAGCTTAAAATCAGGTAATATGGAATAAGCTTTCAGTAAAGGTGCAATGAAAAAATTTTTTTTGGGTAACATAAAAGGCAAAAAAGGCAACAGGTCTTCTGTAATAAAATTTGATCATTTAATTGGAAAATTCGTGCTTCTGGTCGTCAAGTTCTAAGATTATATGTAAAAAAGTATCTCATGACAGTAAATAAAAGATGTAGCCACTGTCAGATCAGCTTGTACATAAATCTCAAGTAAGGAAGTTCAGTATCATCTGGACCAGCAAGCCCCTAACAAAGTTAGAATGTAAAGTGTGAAAATAATACTTTTCTTGCAGTCGGTATGCCACAGAGACAAACAATCAGTGTTGTCATGGCACTAGTAAAAATGAAATTTTTTTAACTTCAAAAGCAAGCGTGATGTTAAGACCAATTAAGACCATTGTCAACATCGCACGTTGTGAATATTTCATTAAAAAAGGAACTTTTAAAAGTCGTCTCTTCCTGTTTTTGCTTGGGCTCAGGGCAAATGAGGGCTCATTAATATCTTGGTGCAGAAACCTGGGACTTAATAATAAAAAGTACAATTGTGACCAATTTTGTAAAAAGAAAAGTAAAAAGTGTAAAATTAAAAAAAGGCAGATGCATTCTAACGACATGAGCCAAGGAAAGCGATATCGACTTGCAACTGTAACTGCATCGCAACCACACCCAAAATTGCCTTGAAAATGTTTTCTGACTTAGTAATGTTCTGCAGTTCCAACACAAAGCTGCAAGCTTTGATTCCTCCAATGTAGCGACTGTACGACCTCATACTCCCCACTGTTCTCCCGCAACCCAAGCCCTTGCAGCTAACCTCAACGACGATGTGGAGCTGCAAGCTCTGATCTCTGCCAACACAGTGGCAACGTGACTCCACGCTACCCACTGGCCTTTCGAAGCTAAGGCCCTCTCGATTAGCTTTAACGATGACGTGAAGTTGTTAGCTCTGATTCCTTCATTCTGACATGGTTAATAAGCTCTGAATATTCAATTGCAATAAAGTTTTTCATTATTATTCATACAGATAAAGTTGATTTATTTGCCTCATGGGTAGCGTGGAAAAAGATTGAAATCGGAGTATTTCCTCGTAGATGTGTAAGACTACTAGTGGTAACTACAACGTTTATTTTTATTTCATCAAAATTTAAGAATTTTTTATATACACGCCATTATAACTTACTATATGCAAGACATATAAATATAAATTTCACATATTTATATCATAATAATTTATAAAATTTAATCTATTTGCCTTATGGGAAAGTAAGTGGCAGCAGTATGAGGGTAATTAATTTTATTTATTTTAACCCAGTGGTCTGTGGGGGGAGGGCTACAAAAAATAGGGTGAAGCTACAGTTGATAATATTTGTAGAACTGTGAAGGGATTGACTACGTAAGAACCTAAGAAAACTAAGGAGCAAACGAAAGAATTGTTTCCTATTTCATGGAAGGGAGGACTGTGAGGTGACTGTCTAGAGTTGTTTAGTAGCTGTTGGAAAAATTGTGATATGTTCCACTCGAATGATTGTATTATATAGATAACTATGTATAAATATTACAAAAGCCAAGGTACACATGTTAATAGAGCAGGCTCTTATGCTTGTATCTCACCATTTCAATAAAAAATTGCACTAGTACGGCATTATCTCTGATCTTTGGTAGTCGAAATACTTATAGTAGTAATAAAGTGAAACTTAAGAAACATGAAACTTTACAAGCATACCTATTGTATCTTGTTACATTTAAAGTTTGTTAGTGCAGTCTTATTATCGGAATTCGTAAAAGTACTCTCATATAGAATAAGAAACTAGTGTTGATTAACGGTAGAAGATGTTGCAACTACGTATGCGTGAGTAACGGTTAATTAACGATTAAGAAAAGAAGTTAAGTTAAAAAAGAACTTAAATTTGTTAAGAATTTTTAATCAAAAAGTTATTGTATACATCTCAACGTATATCAAACTTAACCGGGCTTATTAAGTCACAAAAATAGAGCTGAATTATTAATTACATTTTTTTAAATTAATTGTGTGGAATTAAACTGAAGTAGACTGTATAATTTAAAAAAGCAAGATTAGTATGACGATAAGGAGCCAGGTCTTATAACCCCTTAGGTATGAGACCATTCCTTCTTCTGTATAAGCTCTAATCTACTTTTCTAGAAGAGGATGCACGTGGCATTTCCCTCATAGCATTAAACTGACCTTGCAAAACGCGTTAAAAAAATAACTTCATTCTAATTTAAAAAATTCACTGCCACTATTAAAGCAGTAGACAATCCCCTTTCATCACCACACTGCCACTGATGAGGTATAGTCATCGTTTTACCTCTCCATTACAAGTTTACACCCAAACAATGAAGTCTATGAGCCATTTTCCTGAAAATGATTGCTTACTTTGCAAAGTGGCGCAAATTTATTGATAAGATTTTTCAAGACATAAATATTAGCTATGTAATCCATCTGTTTTTGTCGTTTACTTTTGCTTGTTTATAAAGAGATTTTTAGCTAAACTCTGTATCCATTTGTTTATAGCCAAGATTATTCATTACTTGTAGATAAACGTTTTTTATATTCCACGTTACTATAAGAATTACTATTAGTTAGATTATGGCATGGACCGATTTGTTTCTTAAAGTTGCTAAATAATAGACGAGTTTTAAGTTGGACTGTAGTTTTTTTTTAAAGTGATTTACCCCTACAACGATCTTGGAGATTGTTTACTCCCACCACACTCTACATAAGTTCTTTGTCATCCCCTCTCGTTAGACTACACTGTTGGATGATGCGATTGTGTAGTACAAAGCAATAGGGTAGTGTGTCATAACTTCAATGTGTTTGAGATTTATATTCTAAACGCACATCTCTTAAAGCATTTTTGATGATTTATTAGTTCTTAGAACTGTAAATTACAGTACAGCCTAATGCACAATAGAGGAAGTATGTGAGCTCTACTAAGAGCTTATTACATAAGGAAGTCTTACATAATATGTGTGGGTATGGATATACATTTTTTAGAGAAAATGAGAAAAAAAAAATTTGAAAAAAAATTTTTTTTTTATACTTCTACTTTTTTATTGTTAGATCTGGAAACTGCTGCAAAAAAAATAATAACATATTTTAGCGAGAGAACTTGATTACAAGACGTGTATAGGCATTGATATGGGCAGTTCTATTTACTTTCCACACAGTTACTAGATTCATATAGATTGAATCTTTTTTACTTTACAAGCCCTACGTAAGTTAATTTAGGTTTGACGAGATTCTGTCTCTGTTAATAAATATACGCTGAAAAAGTATATTGATAAGCATTTTGTATCACTATGTCACATTACTTCCATAAAGAAACATAGTCATGTGAACTGGCTTTTTATAAAGATTTTTATAATGATGAAGACTAGGAAGAGAAATAATCAGAATGTTCTAGTCCTAAGAAAGCATTGTGTTTAGATTAAACATCTGTCAAGATAAGTATCAAGTTATTCAACAAGAGTCAAATAAAAGTGGTATGTGGTGGATGCTTACATTTCATTTATTGTAAAAATAGAATAATAAGTCATAAACGTGATTGTGTTATTATTAACAAGTGTTGTATAAAATTAGCAAGTTAAAAAAAGCAATATTCTAAATTTCAAAAAACTTAAAGTCTACTAAGCAAGTCTCTTACGTCATCTATGCAGACTTTGAGTGGTTACTTAAGCCTAGGGAGAATGACATTCTCGTATTTAAGAAGCATTAAGCTTTTAGTATAGGCCATTGCATAAAATGCAATATCAAAGCCAGCCTATCAGTTTATAAGTGTCATTGAAAAGAAGAAGATGATGATGTTGATAATACGGAGACTCCAGTAGATTGGTTTACTCAGAAACTGTAAGTTGTTGCATAATATTATGTTATGCATCGCTTTTACTCACTTGAGTTCTCTCTGTACGGCTCTTTTCAGGGCTGCCACTATTTCTTTTTTCGTAACTGCGACTTAGTCGCAGCACGTGACTGTGTTTCCACTAAATTCTACACCAACGTACACGCCGCTCTTAGGAGAGGTCTAAATGGCTAGCCCTTCATGAGGGCACAGCCAAACAATCAGTACTGAGGATAATCCACAATTCAAAGTGGTTATGACAAATTCTTTCGATGCGCTGTTGAAAGAGTTAGAAGAAATGGACTCCTCATCCTCCTAGATATTTGGGCTCAATAGTGCAAGTGATAGTGCTAGTGCAGTTGATAATAGAACACAGTTTCTATTAATGTCTAACATGACAGACAGCCGGCCAATGAACCAGCAACCCCTCGAGCTAAACAGCTGAGACCCCTGCGTCACCCGACACAACTCCAAGCGGAAACGCAGCCCGCTCTCAGCAAGAATACCACCCAAATTTGACAGGGAACTTGATAGCCAGAGAAAAAGGATTAAATTCCCGGAAAATATAGTAAGTATGTACTCAGTTGAGCTGGAAAACTACACTTAGCTGATGAATTCATTAAAACGCTCCATCAAAGAGAAAGACACTGTTATTGCAGCACTCTCCACACAGTCTCCCTTCACCGCAAAAACTCTGCCATTGAAAGGCCTGGACCAAGCTCAATATGATTCGGTGAAAGCTAGCAGCGTGCTTAAAAAAAACGCACCCTCGCCAATCATAATCTTGGACTGGAAATTATGGCCCAAGATTAACAAAGCCCTCATCCTGGAGAATATCTCTGTTCACTGCGTCATTACGACATCTGAAGGTACACGCTTGTACCTCGACAACGTTGACAGTTTGCGACAAATCATCCACGACCTTGACGAAAAAAAGGTCAAGTTCACCACCCATTAGCTTCACGAGGACCCTGAAATCATAGTCATCGTCGGTGGAGACAATATTGGCTACACAGAATCAAAAATCCTGGAAATAATCTAGGAAAAAGTACCTTCCGCCTGTCATGTCTATCGCATGACGAAGGGTGATCGGATCTGGTCCCTGGTCACCGTATACCTTGATGCGTCAGATGCCAAATCTCACGACACCTACAACGTCAGGTCTCTTGGGGGCACTTCTGTCAGAGTGAAACAGAAGCGTGAGTCAAACGACACTACCCAGTGCCGTCGCTGCCAAAAGTTTAATCATACGGCAGCCTACTGCCATGCCGCTTTTATCTGTGGTTTCTGCAGCTTAAACCATGCTACCGCAACCTGCCCTCAAAAGGACAAGGACCAAGTCACCCCTCACTGTGCAAACTGCAATGGCGAGCAGCACGCATTCTACCAGGAATGTTCGAAAATCTTCCAAAAAGGAGCTCACGCTCCCAAGAAAGGAACTACCCCTCCTCCACCTTTTGTGAAATCCACCCTTCGGACAACAGCCCAAGGCTCGAACACCATTCACCCAGGAATGTCATACGCGAATATGACATCCTTTCAACATCACTGAACAGGAGCTAAACCCCTGACTCCTCTGCTCAACACACCTCCCACAACCGAGACAATCCTCCACTCAATAGTGACCCTGCTGACTTGCCTTGACCAAAGAGTGTCCAGTCTCGAGGGTAACAGAACAGCAGCACGCTAGACAGAGACTTCACGCTCCTCAACTGGAACGCGAACAGCATGGGCCACAAAATGACTGAACTTACGCACATACTTCAGACAAAAGATATCGACATTGTATGCATTACAAAAACACACCTAGACAACTCAAAAACACTCTACATACCAGATTATATGGTACATAGACGTGACAGACGCGAAAAATCCCATGGCGGAGTGGCTATCCTTGTTCGCAAGGGCATCCGTCATCAAGTCGTAAGTATGGACGCTGCCAACTGCAAAGCAGTCAGAGTTGAAGTACACACCACCTCATCTATCTCCATCAGAATCATCTCCCTATATTCTCCTCCAACGGACGATCCAAACCTCCAATGCATAACCTCGCTGTTTGACTCCAACATCCCTACGATAGTTGCTGGCGACTTGAACGCCAAGCACACATCGTGGGAATGCAAACACGGAAACTGTAAAGGTCGTTCCCTCCTCAAACGCTTGCGCAACCTCAACATCAACATTGTGGTTCCGAGTGAACCGACTCACTATCCTAGCTCACCAGATCAAGACCCAGACATCTTAGACACATTCCTGGCGAAAAACTTGACCATCCCTACGGAACTACAAACAGCTTCAGACATCCCTTGTAACCATAATCCAGTCTATCTGGAGATTTTTAGATCCCTTCTCACTATAACCATTACCACCAGCCGCATGGACTGGGTCCACCTCACGTATAACCTCGAATCCTTCCCATTTAAATGCTGTCCCATTAGGTTCTAAATAGAAATGGACACAGCAGTTGACGAATTTACAGACGAATTAAACAGGTGAACATAAGACGTCACCACAACATCTATAGCTACCCAACATACACTTAAACTCTTCCGCAACCTCTTGCAAAAATAAAGAACCCCTGAAATACAACTTTATCTTAACTTCCTTGAAAGAGAACTCAAATCCCAAGTGGTTGAATTTCGAAACAAGGAATTTACCGAATTTATACCCTAGGCAGAGTCCCACCCAAGAAATGCTTGAAAAATTATCAAAAAACTCCGTAACAAACAGCCTTCTGCCCCCCCCCCCTTCAAAGGGAACAAACTCTACTCGCTAGGCTTGGATAAAGCAGAGATCTTTGCAGATTTATTGTAAAATCAACGCTCCCACAACCTTAATGCTGGAAAACTAAAGCAGAAACACGCAAGAATCACCCACACGGTGCAGCAGCAGGTCTTTGAAAATCCAGATATCGAACACTGCACACCCTTTGAAATCAAAGGCATCATCCACTTGCTTAAAGCTTGGAAAGCCCCTGGCAGAGATGGTATTTCAAATAGCGTCCTGAAAATCCTCCCTCAAAAATTCATCACGGCGATTTGCAACATCACCAACGCCGTGATGCGCCTTCGTTATTTCCCAATTGCGTGGAAGTTGGCTACGGTCATCTGCCTCCTGAAGCCTGGAAACCTCTCTTCATTTTACCTGTTCACCCCTTTACTTAGCAACCCCTCGAGCCAAAGATTTATTAGCTTACTTTCATCGCCAGTAAAATTACCGAAAGCGTCATTCTTACCCACCTCAACAAGCATGCCATGGGAAATAACATCCTTCTAAACGTGCAGTACGGTTTTAGAGTCAGACATTCAGCCGTACACCAGCTTCTGAGAGTCACCGAAGATCTCTTCGATAGCCTCATCCACAAAAACTTTACCGCGATAGCTTTCCTAGATGTACAACAGGTTTTCGACAGATTTTGGCACGAGGGCTTCCTGTACAAGTTTATTCAGTTAGGTTTTCTGCACTACCTCATCAGTACCTTTAAATTCTACCTATCGGACAGATTTATCCGCGTTAAAGTAAGCAACTCCCTCTCCAACCCCCACTCAATAACCTCCGGAGTATTCCAAGGCTCCAAACTCTCACCCACTTTTTTTAACATTTTTTGTCATGACCTGCCCCAGCGCAAAAACATCAACACGTACGTCTATGCAGACGACGTCAGGGTCAGCTGCACGTCAAAATAACACTCTCAGTGCACCGCCTTTCTAAACGAGCATATTGTCACTCTCTATAACTGGTATAGTCTTTAGATACTGGTCGTAAATGAGGCAAAGACTATAGCCATGCTCGTCTCTCAGAAAAATCCAAGAAAAAAACTGCAGAAGATAACGGTCAACGGAGTAGAAATCGACTGGAGCTACTCCATCAAGTACCTTGGTGTAACCCTAGACCGTCGACTCACGTACGTTCAGCACACCAACAGCACTTGCAGTAAGGCGTAGGGAGCCTTCGTGCAACTAAAGTTTTTCTTCATCAACAAAGCAGTCTCCCAGAAGACCAAGCTGCGCACCTTTAACGCCATCGTCAAGAGCATTAGGACTGACGTGATACCAATGTGGGGCGCTGCAAAGGGAAACCGACTTCAGGGCATCCAGGGCCCTTTCATAAAGATACTAAGGTCAGTCCTGGGTATTCCGTGGAACATCAGGAATACTCAGTTTATCAAGGAGTTCAACATCATCCCTCTAATACAAGCACCTCTCGTCCTTGCGTCTAGAATCTGCGCCTCCATTATGGACCACCCAAACCCCACCAGTGCCGCACTCGCAAACTTCCAACCCGGGCGTTTTGACCTTATACGACATCCATGCACTCTCGTATAAAACCCTGAGGATCCCCAAAATACTCTAGGTCTTCTACCCTTCTAGTTTCTATTGGATGTATCTCCATAATCTTGCCAAAATAAACGCGACTTTAATCCGTACGCTCCCGTCAGGAGCACCCTTCTATCCGCTGTATCCTTTACGGCTTCAACCCTATACAAGACTTACAAAAATCACAAGTACGCTTCTTACTACACAATTACCAGCGGACTTAAACATACATACATACACACACACACACACACACACACACACACACACACATACACACACACACACAATAACACCAAATTTAGGGTCCTCTAACTCTTTTCTGGCGCATGTCAAAATTTGAGCTTTACCCAGATGCGTAAGTGCTCTTCCTCTCATTGCTCTGAGAGCAAATTGGCCTCCACAATTCTCCCTTATTTTCCTTCTCCTTTTTTATTCTGTGCCCTTTTGTCATCTAGGGGAGTGGTCCTCACGGACGGGTCCTGGGAGATTAGTTTTTAGTTGGTAGGCACACCGGATGAATTCGACTTTATCACCAGATTAGCAAGAGTGTCGATGAAGATTTGCTCCTCCCAACTCCATCAAAAAAAAAAAAAAAGTTTTTCGAAAAGTTTTATTTTTACTAACAGAAAACATAATATACTATGTATTAAAAAAAGCTTTTCTTCATACTTTTTTTTGATAAACTGGATAAAAATCTAAGACTCTTTGACATTGAAACGCCTATTTGCAAAGTGTGCTGTCACTGACAAATTCAAATAAAACGATACCCAAAATAAGACGCTTGGCCGTCTGAACAGGTGCCAAAACTTGACGTGGCACCATACCATGCTTTGGTTGAGTTAGCTATAGATGTATGCGTGTGTGTACACCATGAAAATTTTAAACTTATTCTTAAAGATATACATCTAAATTACTTAAAGCAGAATACTAAACTGCTTTTAAAAAACTACCACGACTGTATTAAAGCAGTAGTGTGCAGTAATTTTATTAAATAATGTTTCTTACCTGCAGAAAGCCTACATTGTTCTAACATATCAATATTACGTCCACATCTTTTTAAATGTTTTGAAAAATATATACTTTTTAGAATCAAATATAAATCGTGGTTTTAAACAGACAGATGTATCATTGCTACACAATCTTTAAATTATTATGACTTTGTTAACTTATTAGGAGAAAAGTTATTAAAACTCAGAACTCATAATTATTTTTCTACAAAACGATAACTTTTCATTAATTAATTGCAAGAAGATCTTCAAAATCAATAATTAATCATAACTTTGATCTGACTAACTGTGATTTTTTTCAAAATAATGCGTTTGTTTTACAGAATTGAACCCATCTTCTTATTGGAACAATAACCCAGTGTCCATTTTTATAGTTGTAACTAATAGTAAAGAAAAAGACGAGCTCAAACACATAAGTATTGCTCTTATTTTCGATAACCTACATCATGATACAACTGCTGTATATAAGTATCAAAAAGTTAAAATAAATAATTTAAAATCTAAATTTGTAGTCAAGAAAGGAAGTATGTGACGGTATTAAACTTGGAAAGAAGTGCAGGATAATCAAGCAAATCTGCAAGTCTCCTCTAATAACTAACTTTTTCTGTAAGATGTATGTCTAAACTTCCAAAAGATTTTATTCGTAAAAGACATCAGTAACAGATCAATTCTTCTAAATGGTAAGTAAAAAGTTTTATGTAAAATATTTTATATGTTGTTAATATCTCAGTAAATAAATTTGGTGTGTACTCCTTTTCAAGTGCTTGTTTTATTTCACTTGAGCGTACTTCATCTTTTACTTTAATTCTATACTGATTATTCGATATTTTCTATTGTTATGATTCTGAACAAAATTACGTAGCATGTCGAACCACTTATACTTATCTTTTGGGCTATACGTTACCCACATCTTCTTCTTTGAAGTACAATGAAACCTTTTCTGTATAGATGCTTTAAGATGACTATTCATAGAATGGAGATATTTTGAAAATACATCTATTACAGTAAGAATGTATCTATAAATTTTATGTTGTTAATTATAAGGTATTAATTTAACGAAATAAGCTTGACATGTTTTAACTCTTCCTCGTATATCACACTTTTGACGTAGAATGTTATGTCAAGCCAGTTTATAGGGCTCTATCACTACACTTCTAACAATCTATCTTTATTGACATCTACAAAGTGAATGAATGATCTTAAAAATATTAGATATCGTCTTTTTCTTGATTGTGTTTTTGGGAGTTACATGAGAGTTCTGAGACAAATACCTTTGTAATAGTATTTATTCATTTTTGCAAGTTTAATCTTCCTGCAAAAAATAAATCCCATGAATTATTCAGCATAAGATTTATTTATCTAGCGTACACCGAACAAATTGATGTTCTTTACTAAAAAATTATTTTGTTACTTAACTACTTAAATTAATTAGTATTTTACAAACATTTTGTTTTCTTAATTATACTGTCTGTCTGCAGTGACTTTGTACTAGGAGGACCTTGGCTGCTGCCATCAGTCTAACCCAGCTAACGTCCCAAATTTTCAATGCTCATGTTGACACTCACTTGAATGTTTACATGCCTTTATATGTGTATAAACACCATGCCTTACGCAAGTATTCGATGATTGACAGTATTTTATTATCATAGCTATAGTTTTCTGCTGATCTTTCAGCTGTGGGCTATCAAAGGTGGTTCACTGACTTATTCTGATCATTTACATGCATGTAATCTATTTACTAAAGCATGATATTTATTGCTCATGGAATTTTATAGTAAGACAACAGTGACATCACATGTTAGACCAGTAATTTTATTAAATTATTTGCTTTTATGCTGTCTGACAGCTCTATTTTTACTAAATCTTTTTTTATATGTATTTAACGTATTTAAAAAAATGTCAAAAAAATTTCCATACCATCTGTAGTTATGTTATATGCATGAAGATGTTTTCTCAGAAGTAGCTCTATTAATCCTAGGGTTATTTCTGACTTGGCTTGACTGCCCCCAAACCATTGCTAATTTTCTTCTGCGTGTGCTTATAATACGTATATGTTTGCAGCACGACAACGTCGAGAACAATGTCTGTGCATGCCTCACAAGAATGTCGCTAAGTATACCTATACATATTATATACATATATGAACGAATTCCAGCAGTGACTTGGGAGCTGTCAAGCCAAGTCAGGACAAGTTGCGCTCTGGCCAGCGTACTGTTTCACTGCCAAGCTTAGACCGATATTAAGGTCTTGGTGGCCAAGCTTGAGGTTGACCAATCCCTGAGGTCAATTTTCAACCAGGCATTCATCTATCTTTATCGTTAACAGCGAACCCATGTTTGTTATCATTCTATGAGTTAGAGCCTAAATCTTTAAAACATCCCATAAAACACATCAGTGTTTACGTTGTTATCATACATAGGTTTTAAATTAACCTTATCTTGACGAAATAGAGCTACAAGATTAATGTTATCCCTTTAAAAGTGTTCCATTACATGATACCACGATAATGTTATTTGTACCTATGATACAGCCAATTTCGTGACTTCGAAAAATTTGGATTCTTTGTAGTAATCATTGTCGCTCGAAATTTTCTGATTGCATACTTCCCTTAAGCACCTTGAAAAATATGTCATCTTATACTTAGCAGACTTCAGGAACTGCAGAACATTAAATACTCAAAATATCTACCATACCAATGCTAAAATTTGTATAAGGTTTTTTATTTCTTTTTATCTCTATTTTTACACCTCTGTACAGAAAAGGATAAGTGACACCTCAGTTACAAATTTAGTTAAAACTATAATCACATTTACATGATAATTTCACACTTTATGTAGTACATTATTTTTCCTAAGATTTAGAAACAAAATTAGTCAATAATATACCCTTTTTTAATTAATTTTTTTACATTTTAATTAGGTAGCTATTCAAAAATGTTAAAAAATAGTTTCCCTATAACCTTAACTCGTAATGCTTCATAATTTATTGAACGCCTAAAATTGACTAAAAAAACAAGCATCACAATAAATACAATGACACACATTATTTTTCTGCCAAGAATCATGTATGAAATCCAACGCCATGCTAGTAGATAACTATGAAATTGACTAAACTGACACCACGCTAATAGATAATGATATGATTCTGAATCGACTTACAATCTGTGATATTTCTCTTGTCTGATGCGGTTACTTGATTGTGCAATTTTGTTTGTTAGTTTGTTGTACTAATTAACATTTAAAGTGTATCCTATTAGCTGAGAGGCATAAATAAGAGTTATATTTAAAATGACGTTGAATTTAACAGGAAAAATTGAAGATTTTAAGTATTAGAAAATAAATATTTAACGTAACAACAGGAGCTGAAAATAACTAAAGGTATTCAGCATCAAGATTTCTTGGATTCGTCATTTCTCTTACGAAATACAGAATCATTAGATAATAAGTATGATAAATAATGTTTTTAACTTGGTTTAAATACAATAGTTAGTTTAACTAAATAATTTCGAGTAGTCTTTTAAGTTGAATGGTTTAACTAATGGATTCGATTTTGAAAATTTGAGACATACATTATACTCACTACTATTACATTCTACTAACCACTGTTGTTAAAATACAATTCCTCTCACAACTGTATTTTTTTTAAATTTCTTACTCTACATATACAATCGTAGAAATTAAAAAAAAGTTATCTGTACTAGCGTCGTAATAGTTTTGGTACGTGGCTGTCGCTTAAGGAAAAAGTCTTCTTCTTAGTTTTTAGAATACTTTTGTTAAAGCAAGGTAATGTGTAATTAATAGGGGATAGCATATAGTCGAGAAACTGTGGAAGTAACATCTAAAGAGGAAAAGAGGTGGATATCACTCTTATATAGCAAAAGAAGAGTCTACTTGTTTGCACGTCACATGTTATGAACATCATTATGTTTGTCAAGTTTCTTCTTATAATATATTATAGTGTAGTATGTGTTTGCACGCATGTCTGCAGGTGAGAATTGAGTCGATAAAGTGATGACGTCTTATCACCGATAGCCATAATTATAACTACTTTAAATATTAACTTCAATTTTAAATATTAACTTCAATGTCAAAGATACTTAGCAAACTAAGAAAATTATTAGAAATATGTCATGTGTGTGTATGTGTGTTAATCAACGATACCTTATGTCGACAAGCACATATATAAGAGGGTAATTATAAGTACAAATGACATGTATGCACATACTGGCATGACCCTACCATATTTTTGATAAATATCTTAATAGCACGAAAAGATTGTATAAGTCATAAGTCACTTTTTCAAAAAAAAAACTTTGTAAACCTTGAGTGTTTATTTTTCTGTACATTCGCAATCAAGAGTAAGAACTGTATTAATAATATAATAAGTAATTATGTTGCCAACAAAGCGTTATAAGAAATTATTGGTTCATGAATCATGGGACTATATACTATATATATGTCTAATGACCCCTTACAGACAATCGAAAAAAAGCCGGAATAAAATGAAGACCAATTTACCTTTCCACATGATATTTTTAGTATAAAATAAAGGTGAATTTACCTTAAATTTCTTATAAGTTTACCCCGTATGTACCAAAATACTCAAACTGCTATTATTATGTTTTTTTCCGTATTATTGTTCTATAATTTTGTCTAATACTTTTATATAAGATTCTTACATTTTATTTACTAACACAGTATGCACGTTAAAATTTACTGTTTATTGTAGCGTATTTGAAGAGAACATTGCTTATATATTTTAAAATTGCCTATAAAACTTTTAAATTTTTAAACGGGGGCTTACTGTATTCATCAATAATCAATTTATAAATACTTAATTGTTGGAGTACATTATATAATTTATCTTAAAAATTTTTTTACAAGAGTAAAGAGTAAGAACTGCCTCCATCGTTCAACAATGCAGCCATTAAATGTTTTTTGGTGAGCTGATTGGAACAGACAAATTTTAGAGTGATACTATTAACCCATAATATATATAACCCATGCCATGTTTAAAAGACTTGCTACTTAGCTCTATGATTAAAATATTTTACTAAATCTTTTTTTATATGTATTTAACGTATTTAAAAAAATGTCAAAAAAATTTCCATACCATCTGTAGTTATGTTATATGCATGAAGATGTTTTCTCAGAAGTAGCTCTATTAATCCTAGGGTTATTTCTGACTTGGCTTGACTGCCCCCAAACCATTGCTAATTTTCTTCTGCGTGTGCTTATAATACG
The DNA here is from genome assembly GCF_000648655.2 of Copidosoma floridanum. The sequence goes on along the minus strand of NW_019384288.1, from coordinate 543,147 downwards.
TATATGTTTGCAGCACGACAACGTCGAGAACAATGTCTGTGCATGCCTCACAAGAATGTCGCTAAGTATACCTATACATATTATATACATATATGAACGAATTCCAGCAGTGACTTGGGAGCTGTCAAGCCAAGTCAGGACAAGTTGCGCTCTGGCCAGCGTACTGTTTCACTGCCAAGCTTAGACCGATATTAAGGTCTTNTAATTTTTCGGTCAATTTGTATCATTTTTTAGTTGTTTTTTTTTTTGCATCTCGATGATACTACATACAGTTAAACATAAGTGAAAAAAAGTTTTTTAAAGTATAATATTATGTTGTCGAAAATTTGACTCTGAGATTTATTAATCGTGATTGGAAATGCTAAAACTAAAGGAAACTGTTTTCTGTATAAATTAAACACCGATGACAATCTATTTTCTGTACTAAGAGTTACTTTTAGAATATAAATTTCATGTCCAGTTTCTTCTTTCTCTATTATTTTTACTTGAATATTGTGTTTTTATAATTTAGTAACTTTTAACCTTGTATTGTTGCATAAACCATCAGCTAGACTTAAATTTTTTATAAACATAACTATTGCTCTTTATTTTAATTGCAGTTTATTAAGTAAAGGGCCTTTACTAATACGTTTTCAAATTTCAATAAAATAGTTTATGTAAATGTTTTTATCAGACCTATTATGTGACATCATCAATGCTTTCTACTGCCATTTTTTAGAACAGGAAATAATCAACAAAGATCACCCCAAAAATATTAGATTTGTTTTAAAATAGATATCTGTGGTACATAGCTCACACAATATTTTATCTTATGTTTTTATTATTTCTAAACCTTTTTTTGGAAGTCATGATTTATTCCTTATAATTCAATCTACTTCTCTTCGAGAGCCATAAGACACGTGAGTAAGGTGCTCTAGGCCTACAAATCTACATAAATCAATAACATCTGCCCGTCAATGCAAAGAAAAGATGCAAATCAGAGCCCTACTAGAGAAGGTGATCCAGACTACTGCAACCTTCATAAAACAACCGTCTACACACATAAACAACGTAACAATATTGGAATCCAACCAAGAGCAAATATTATTCCCATAGAATATGGTCAAGATCAAATTTGCCACAGAAAGGGATAATAATATCTCTGGTTATCAGTACCAAAAAAACAATGAACCTCAGCAGCATGACAAGGATGGCACTAAGAAAACTTAGCCAACGTGTTGCTACTGCAATAAAAAAGGCATACCTTCTGACATTACAAGAAACTAGCGCGAGATTCAAAATCAAAAAGATTATCGCATGCATCTGAAGAAAACAAACAGGCGTGATAGTGAACAACGGAAACAACAGAATCAAAATAATGAAGCAGATAACGACTTGGGTGCTTAGTACTAACCTCGAGTACTGAGCAGAGAATTGACGATGCTGGCAATTTTAAAGAACCCAAAGAAGTTAGCATTAACTTGACTCAAACGGGACACAGACCCCCGTCATTTGCCTAGAAAGCAACAATTTAATAAATAGAAGGGCCTTGTTCTTCGTGGATGCTGGCACGGATGTCTCAGTTATCAAGGAAAATTGCTTTGAAGTGGGCACACACATAAACAGAAACGTGGTACTGTACATACAAGGAGCAACAGATGGCATAAGCCGCATCCTTGGAAGTATTAATATTATGCTTAATAAACTACCGTGTTTATGATACATAGTATCCAAAGATTTTCCCATAGATAGGGATGGCCTGATTAGCTGGGATACCTCTTTAAGACACGGTGGTACAATAAGTACTAAGCATCAGTGTGCGTTCCTTAGTACAAGGGAATTCCTGATTATAGAATTTTAGACATTTATAATGCCGTCTTACATCAAGCAGGTTATCTATGCCACTGTTATTCGGAATGATCACGAGTCTAACAAAGTGGGATTTGTGCCCTTGCAAGATTTAGGCAAAGGCTTATTTTTTGGCAACTTTGTGGCAATCGACCATAATGGTAATGTATTTGCGAAATGCATCAATGCAAACGCACATTTAGTTAGTGCCAGTATATCGCAAGTAGAATTTTTTGAGTGCGAGACTACTCAGCTTTTTGCAGATGAGCTTAGTGTCAACGAGGATGAGAAAATCTATATTAGTCGAATATTCGAATCTCGAAAGGAACCACTGAAAAATGCCCCCTTTTGCACAAACAGCGTACTAAGTGTAAACATTAAGACCCTAAGGACAGTAGATAAAAAAAACAAGAACGCATACGCCTATACGAGTCAAGAGAAATAGATATCCATTGAAATTAATCGATACAATGACAGTTGAGATCGGAAAAATACTAGAAAGCGACATTATTACCATCAACATCATCATATCACTTAAACATGTGGATAGTATCAAAACACTCTGGACCAAATAGAGAGAAAAAAAAGTGGGTTGTAACAGACTTGAGACAGTTAAATAAGGTGAAAGAAAATACCTGTTACCCAATGCTGTTTTAGAGCCAAATAATGGATTGATTAGCAGTGCAAGGTATATCACAGTAATGGACCTACTGCAGGGGTTCTTCCAAATTCAAAAAGATAAAATAAATGCACACAAAATATTGTTGTCAGGGCCATACGGCCACTATCAATACAAAAAAATACCAATGGGATGCGTGGGAACAACAGATACGTTTTTAAAAGCAATGAGTCTCGCGTTAGCTTGGTTACAAGATAATGAATTAGGAGTACACCTTATTGATGTAATGATACCTGCAGCAGACTGAAAATAACACAAAGTACATTGCCAAAAGTTACTTAGAAGACCTAGTGATGCTGGCCTCACTATTAAGCCTAAGAAATGCCAGTTCTTGAAACAAAAGAGGAAGGTTCTGAGGCACATTATCAGCAATGGCAAAATTAGAAAAAAATCCTGTAAAGGTTAAAGCTGCAAATAATTATGCAGCCCCCACGAACCTTCAAAAAATTCAGCGATTTCTTGGCTTCATAAATTATTACAGGAGGTTCGTACTAAGCTTTTCAAAAATAGCAAAACCTCTGAGCTCTTTACTCAAAAAGGGATCAAAATTCGTTTAGGACAAAAAACAACAAGAGTCTTTGAGACGCTTAAAGACATTATGTGTAAAAGACCAGTTTTAGAGGCACCAGTTTTAAACAAACCATTCATAGTGACTACCAACGTATTATATTATGCGATTGCTGCCATTGTTAGCCAGGGCGACATTGGTAAGGACCAATTTTGCAAGTACGCTTCTCGCTACCTAAGAGAGAGCGAACTGAAGCGAATCCTATTGTTAAAGTAAAGGAAGTAAACCCTGAACTGCCTTGCATGAGTTGCACCAACTGGCAGATGTATAAGACTAACAAGGTTTATGCAACGAGATAAGTCCCCCAGCAAAAATATTTATGACTCATACGAACGACGACAAAGCCAACCGTGGAGAAACCAAAGTTGGAGATTCCGAAAAAGCAAGCTCAGATGACGAGAAAGTAGGTTTAAAAACACGAAAAAAGGCAACACCACATTAAACCAGAGATTTAATTAAAAAGAAACAATTAAACCAAGTGCAAAGCTATAAGAGTGAGACTGCATGATCAAAATAGCAAAAAAAAAATATTATCACAAGCTGTCTTTAAGAAAATTGCGATCTTTTGTGTTTAAGTGACGATCTCGAGATATTTTGAAATGTTCAGGCTGCGAGTACTCCTGACCAGAAAAACAGGAGAAGAGCACATAATAATACAACAGAATTGTCTAATAGTAACAACACCACAATATTAAAAATGGAATCAGATAGAGCAGAACAAGAGGATTACAAAGTGATAACAAGAGAGATAAACATGTTCAAGGTGCGGGATAACTGTGCCGAGCCTAACACAAAATTAATAAGATAGAACCAAATATCAAACTCTTCACAGGCAATTGCCTATATCACTCACTTATAATATTGTGCTAACTGTCAGAAAGCACTACACAATTATGGAACAAGCTTAGAAAGTCCCACCATCTGCAAGAATGTGGCAACCCAAAAGAGGTAAAAAAGATATTGGAATCTGAGACTAAATATGTGGATTCTAATTACATATTTAAATTTGCTTAGTTGTTTTAATAAAATATTTGCATCCATTTATGCCTCAATAATAACAAATACACCTATAACTACTTTGGTGTAAATAACAAAGACAACGTAATTCACCTACTTTTGCATAAAGAACATTTTGTACCTCTTATGCAGGGATGAATAAATTCAGAAAAGATAATCTCATTCGTAAAAGATAAAGAAGAAAACGGGAAGTACAACGAACAAATTTTTGAAGGTTCTGTTCAATTGCCGAAATCATGGATGACTCACACTCTTGATTCACTCGGATTGAAAACCATCTACGAACAGAAAGAATATGTAGCTGTAAGAAATGAAGAGCAAGGTTTTTACCTATGCCAGCACCTTGGGAAAGCGGTAATAGGTTGAACAGATATACTTATAATCTGGTTCATAACCGAGAATACAACTAATCGATTATATGTACAAGACTATGGAGACAAGAATGACTTTGCAACAATACTAGTCAACATAAAGCTAGAACCATCAAAGGATAATTGATTGTTACTTCTAGCAAAACAAGAAGAGATTATATTGGAAACATTAAGTACAGCCTTAAATGCAGAAAAAAATCTTAGCAATATGGATCGGTATAACACAATTTGATCTGAAACCGACTACCAGGAAAGATCTGTTGATGAAGGCAATAATTGGTCGTTAGCTTTCTTACATAACAGTCAATCTGATAAAGATGCAACAAACAAAGAAAGTGATGACGGCAGCGTAGATGATGCACACAACGATGTAGGGGTAAATAATTATCAAGGTTCCTTTCTAACGCGATATATTGCTCAAAGAGCAAGAACACCAAAAGACTTACCTCCATGGGCCCCCTCGGACACTGAAGAGCCACATCGTTTTTGAAGGATTCAAAAAGTGACTGAACATCGTTTCAAGTACGCTAAGAACTTACTCGTCCTAACAACTTCGAAGGAAACGCCGGACACAGATATAGAAAAATCTGTCACGCAACGCTGGTATCTGCCGTCAGAAGAGAATGAGATTGATGTAAACTCTATTGGTGACAATATGGTCAATGAACTTCCCAGGTTCATGGTATTTGTCATGCACATGAAAAACTACATAGAAGATCGAGTTACGGTGCTCAATATGAAGAAATGCTTGACCAACCTAAAAAACTTACTGAGAAGAAAAAATGAGGTCTCCCTTAGTATCACAAAAAATCTAGGTATCCTAGGTAAGACTCAGTGGGATCAATCTTCCGAATCACTCAATGACATATTCAATGGAAAGTTTATACTAATCGTAATGTTTCCAATTAACATAACCACACCACCGGTTAAGAAAAGGTTCCAACTAATGAAGGAGTACCACGAGTCAACAATAGAAGGGCATATAGGAATCAACAAGACATATGAGAGACCTGCGAATGACTTTTATTTGTAAAACATGAGGCCAAAAGTCAAACAATTTTAATGAGGCGCGATACATGTCAGAGAAAAAAAATAGTAAGATGAAAAACACGACTACCAATGGTGATGAAAGATACTTTGTCTTACGCTTTTTAAAAAAATTTTCATTGACTTTTATGGCCCCCTTAAAGCCACAGAAGGAAACAGATTTTATCAGGGCAGGATTTACTGTCAAAATACATCATTCTAGGGGCAGAAACATCAGCTAACGCCATAGAAATGGGACGAATATTATTTAACCAAGTCTTATAATTTTTCAGCCCACCAGATGACCTACTTTCAGACAATGGTACCATTTTAAGAACAAACTACTAACAGAGTTTGCAAAGTTTTCAATATAGCTAAACACCGCATACTACCCTTAGTCGAGTGGTAGGATCGAAAGAATGCACCAAGCAGTTACAGAATATCTTAAGTCCCTTTGTGAAAATCACAAAGATTGGGACCAATGGCTCAGCTCATATTAACTCGCATACAATACCACAGAACATGAGAGCGCTGAGTTCATGTCGTACGAATAAGTGTTTAACAGAAAAGCCCGCACTCCATCAGGGACAGCCTCTACAACACAATCAAAAAAGGTAAAGGAATATGTAAAGTATCTTGCAGATACGTTCGAAGAATCACAGACCATGGCAACCTTAAGTCTTTTGTAAGAAAAGTACAAATCTAAGTATTACCCTGACCAAAAAATTTATGCACGTCGTTTTAGAAAGGGAGAAATAATATTCATGCTCAAGAAACCGCAAAAAGGTGAATTTGATAATCAAAATGAAGGTCCATTTGAAATAGTAAAACGAGATTATGAAAGTCACCGCGTGATACTAAAAAAGAGTGACACTGTGAAAACAACCCACATTGATAAAATAAAGCGAGCATCGAGAAAAATATCTGCCTAATAACTATAAGGGACGCTAAAATACATTGTAGACCAAGCCTCCTTTATTTTTTAGCTTTCGAATGTAAAAGAAAAAATTATTTACAATTAAAATAATTTATTAAAAGTAATATTAATCCAATAACCCACAACAGTCTCATTTTTTTCGGGCTCAGACAGAACCATCAGCAAAAAATAAATGGTCTATCAATCAAGTTAAGAACAATCTAGACCTTATAGTAGAGGAAATAGGTCAGATAGTTCCAACAAGTAAAGTATAGAGCATCACAAGACTTATAAATTTATCAACGTTGCAAGAACAAGGAGAATCTGCTTACTGCATGGAAAAACATAGCAAAATCCAGCATTATTTCTGACCAAGTGTGGATACAAGAAATGATGGATGTTCGTAAGAGCATACAACTAACGCTATAGGAAATGAATCGAATTGTAGACATGCTTTACACAGAAGACACTACACTTATAGAACATAGCGATACACGCAAGCGTATATCAATAATGCCTTTTATTGGCAAAGGGCTACAATGGTTATTCAGCTCATTAGATGAGGATGACTACAATCATTTGGAAGGCATGCTTTTATCAGCAGAAAATAATACAACCGATCTAGCTAACCTACTTGCTAAGCAAAACTGTTATAGAAATCACACTAAGTTACCACGAAGACAAAATAAGTAACCTCACCTTAGGAATGGCAGTATAAGATAGGTAAATTAATGCAATCGTCAGATACTTGGACATGCCGGAAAGACTAGACTTGCTTGCACGAAATGCAGAGCTAATCTACATGAACACTAAAGTACTAGTAGACGCGGTACTCTTCGCACTAAATGGTAGTAAACATTCTTGATTTATTGATCCACAGACATTTTAACAAGCAGCCGTAGGAGCAGCTCGAGCTCATCCAGAATACACTTTTCCATTAACAAAAAAGGTATCAGTATCAGAAGTGCTAGAGATATCAAAAGTCACCATATTTTAAAAAAAATCGTACCTTGTATAACACAGAGCAATACCATTAGTTGATAAATGAGCATTTTCATTATATAAAGCAATACGCTTGCCAATTAAACTAAATTTGATGAATAGTACGTATACGTTTGCATACATATGGCCCAGAAGCTCTTACATAGCCCTTAACAACATTTCTAAAATCTACTAACCTATTTCAACCGAAACCTTAGACACATGCAAGAAGCTGGGCTGTCCCTACATATGGAAGAATACAGTGCCTACACGTGATGTTAAAAAGCACTTGGCTCGCAAAATAAAACTATCGACTAGACGTGGTGCATCGTCAAAGGGCTACGATAAAATAATAGCAAGACTACAAGAAGCATATTAGTGTCGACTAGAAACTTCTAACAGCTTTGTATTTTTGTTAAATAAGGAACAAAACATAAACATTTAATGTCAAGATGTCACTGACTATGTGACAATGATATTAGAAACGGTTTAACTCAAACTTCAACGGGGATGTTACACACGCACATCCGATGCAAAAATGTCAGCAACAGCAATAATCACTACCGATACCAATATCACTAGTATAAATGAGATAACTCTTAGCATTATGTCGATCATAAAAAGCAGCTAACTGGGATTTAATACCACTTAACTAATAGAATGAACAGTCGCAGAACGAAGGTTAGTGGTAATACAAAAACAAGGTAGTGTCTTTAAAAACGAATTAATACAGAAACTTCAATACAAGATATCAAAAACAAAGTTCAGAAAATGGATGATAAAGAAGAAATTCTAGCTTACAAGAAAATTTGCAACGTGAGATCGTATTTTTTTTCTACTCACCTTTGTGCTTATGAGAATTGCATCCACAAGGATAGCGTTACAAAAATAGTTGTTCTTAAGGGAGGCCCTGTTACTAATTTGTACAAGATTGTTGACAGGTAAACAAGATATCAGTAACAACGAAAGGCAAGAAATAAAACCTACAAAAAATAATTATGTGTACATACATTTATATGGATTTATGAACAAGGATGTATGTACAAAAATAAAGTAAATAAAAAGACTCAATGTAAGCTATAGTAACACATAATCTTACTTAAAAAGGAGTTAAATAACGACGCAACGTTCTTAAAGACAAACCTAAAGCTGTGACAAGTAGCGTTGACAAGGTTACGTATCGAAAAAAAAAAAATTAACAAAGAAATTTAACCAAAATCTTCTAGAATATTTGGACAAATCCAACAATAATAATAAACCCAAGCAAGCTCGTGCATATTTTCTATGGGTAACTAGATTCTCCTGTGTAGCCAAGCCAGATCCTCAAATCCAAGACACATTGACCAAAGTGGACACATATTACCTTAATCATATTGAAGATTCTCTATTACATGAAAGAATTTCAGATGGATCAAGACTTTCAACAGAGTTAAAAATTCTATTTGATGAAGATGAAATTTAAAGAAATATACAACGAATAAAAAATTATGACTCCATGTTACTATCGGATTTTAACATTTTTCAACCAATTCATTGATACCAATAACGGTACGAAACAGTGAACTCCAGTCTTAGTGAAAATAGCAGTAATTCTACCAATAACAAAAACGTTAATAGTGCTAAGCTAATAAACAGTGTAATTACAATCAGATATATGCTTACATATAAAAGAGACAAAATGGTTTACATTATTAGCAAAGATTGTCAACCAGTCACATCTGTTTTAAGACTGTTGAGATGAATAGGTGCACTATACTTTAGTTTTTTAAGACCAAAAAAACTAAAAGTTGGTGAAAAATAAATAACACCTAATAAAGGACATAGTATACTGTCAATTGTTATTCGTCAAAGACCTACAGGTTTAATAACATCAGGAGGTCTTGCAAAAGCTTTTAAATCACTTAGAAAAATACTATTTAAAAAAAAACCTAAAGCTTCTCGAATTCCAAGAAAGGTAGATCTTACAGACAAGTTAAAACCTAAATCAATAACAGAAACCTTATTAACAACATTTGACGAAAAACCTATACAAATTACTCTCTATTGTGGTACAGTTGATCTTTCAAAAATTCAAGCACGTTACAACATAATACAAACACTACGTAACAGCCCTGTTGGAGGACATAAGGGAATAAACTAAACTTATCAGTAAATATGAGAACAATTTCTTTGGGCAGGCATGAGAAATCATGTTTTCAATTACTTTTGACAATGCAGTAAATGTCACGAAATAAAGATCAAACAGACAAAAACAAAAAAACTTTTAAGACTTACAGATACTCCTATTAACGCTTTCGATAAAGTTTTCATTGATACCATCAGTTAATTGAGAACGACACAAAATTGTAATTGTGGTCATGCGGCCTTAGCTGACTTTATAAGAAATTACTCTGAAAGTCATGCTAACTGAGGCAATTTGGGCAAATTTGCCGATTTCACATATAACACGAGTGTACATGCATAAGCAAATTTGACGCTGTATAAACTAATACTTAAAAAAGAAGCAGGGTTAAAGATACCTATAGATCAAAAGTAACAATCCTATCCATTATATTTACAAGATCTAATGAAGCAACGTTAAAAAGTGCAAACTATGGCAGGAAATCAACAAATAACAATTAAAATACAAGTAAAAATAAGATACAATGATAAATTAAAGCCTGTAAATGTTAAACTAGACCATTTAATTAAGGTAAAAAAAGGAATACTTTCTTATTAATTTGATAGCAACTATAAAATGTAATAAAAAGTTGTAGTGGGAAATAATATGTTAGTTGAAAAAAACAATGGTAAAATCGTACAAAAACACTGAGATAAATAAAAGCTGGTTCTCCAATAATAGTATCCTTATAAAAATTGTATTCCACACGTTTATAAGAGAAAAAAGACAACAATATGGATTATATTTTCCATTTCAATGACAAAAGTGCTTGGAGGTTGCGCAGATTTAAACTTCTTTAAGCATGGCCACTATAGCATAGAGCTCCTGAAAATTAAACTTGGAACTTATTTTTAACAAATTAATGTGATTAATATTAAAACAGCTAATTGAAAAATAGTGATATGGCTTGGTATAATTAGATGCATATTAAAATACGTATCTTCTTAAAAATTGAATAAAACCTTCTAATATTGTATTGTACAGTTTGATTCCCCTCTTTGTATTGACTATATAGAATCAAATCTCTTATTAAAAGTTTCCATAATCATTTCATTCGTTATTTATAAATGTTATTTAGTTCACATTTCTAACACGTGGAATATTGTTTTTGTACTCTGAGTTACTTACACTGTTATAAAATTATATTTTTTTTAACATATTTACGAAATAAGCGATAAGACTACATGATGACAGTAATAATGCTGATTATAATCACAAAAAAAATAATTATGACATAATTTTTTAATAATCAGAATTTTACTATCCGTAAGGAAAGCAATAAGGCTACAAAATAATTATAATGATTATGCTGATACTGTTGACAATACAAAAATTCATGATAATTTTTATAATAAAAACAATTTTATGGAATGACAATAATTAAATGGATGAAACAATATTGTTAAGTATTATGTTTACATTTAAAATGTTAATAAGACCCCTGCTGATCCAAAGTATTTAGTCACCGTAACTTATGAGTTTAAAGAAAATATACTCATTGTTCAAGAGTTCTGCAATAACTGGTTGAACTGCAGCTATACCCTTACTTACCCCTACTCAAAACCGATCGAATTAGTGTAAGAATTACGAAAGTTCCTATTTTGTGGTAAAATTCGCAGACGAAAACTACTTTTATTAGTGCAGCATTGGTAAATAATCGCATCTTGGACGGGTATATAAGTGTATAATGTTCTATTCGTGCATTTGATATGACATCAAATAAATCGATGGCTGAGTGGAAGACAATTCTAGCGTGACGTCACTCCGTGTTACTTCAAACTGGGTAACGTCACACTGAAACTGTCTTTCTCTTAACCATCGATATGTACTATCAATTTTTGTCAAAATCTTCGTATCAGACAGATTGAACTTCTTAAAAATCGCCCAACGGCTACTGCAAAAGTAGAGCAATTCGCTTTATTAGATTGAGTTTAGGAAAACCAATAGACATAACTATGCTTAATTATTAAGTATATAATAAAATACCTTTGCGAATTTTACCACAACATATGAACTTTCGTAATTCCTACGCTAATTCGATCGGTTTTAAGTAGGGGTAAGTAAGGGTATAGCTGTAGTTCAACCATTTATTGCAGAACTCTTGAACAATGCGTATATTTTTTTTAAACTCATGAGTTACGGTAAATAAATACTTTGAATCAGCAGGGGTCTTATTTACATTTTAAATGTAAACATAATACTTAACAATATTGTTTCATCCATCTCATTATTATTATTCCATAAAATTGTTCTTATGATAAAATTTATCATGACTTTTTTTATTGTCAACAGTATCAGCATAATCATTATAATCATTTTGTAGCCTTATTGCTTTCCTTACGGATAGTAAAATTCTGATTATTCAAAAATTATGTTATAATTATTTTTTTTGTGATTATAATCAGCATTATTATTGTCATCATGTAGTCTTATCACTTATTTCGTAAATATGTTAAAAAAAATATAATTTTATAACAGTGTAAGTAATTTAGAGTATAAAAACAATATTTCACGTGTTAAAAATGTGAACTGAATAACATTTATAAATAACGAATGAAATGATTATTGAAACTTTTAATTCTCTGCTCAAATTTTTTCTCACAACTATTTTTGTCTGTTTGTATAACCTAGAACCCACATTATTCAAAAACAGTGAAGGCCTTGATTTTGTATACTATTATCTTTTTTTTTTAATACGAACATTGTATAGAAAAATACAAATGATAAAAAAAATATTTTTAATCAATGCGTATTAAATAACTAGAGGAATATAAATAATTTTATTTTTCTCCTTGCGTCACCACGTAAATAAATTTGTACCGTTAATCAGTTGATTATAGCCAGGAAAAAGTAAAGAATAACTGTTTTTGCTAAGGTAAAACGATGTTACTATTCTTAAGTGAATACAAAAATGCAGTTTAAAGCAATAGCAAAAAACATGTTGCAACCGTTATTTGAAGATAGAATACTTCTTCATTTAACCAAGTTATACAATAAGTTTTTTGGTTCTGTAACATTTAGTGTGGAGAAATCGCAAAAAAAAACCATTTGTTTTACTTATATTTGAAATAAAGTCGTAAAAATCGTTGTAATCGCTAGCCGTAAAAACTACACAACCAATTTTGCTAAAATTTTGCATACTGATTCTTGACACTTCCTCAACGGTTTAGGTATAGTTTTTATATAAAAAAAAAATTATTAACAAAAGCAATAAATAAGCTCAAACTTTTGCGAAAAGACGCTGGCTATTCACTTTAGTCCAGTAAAATCCACTTGGTGGCGTAGAAGTGAAATCGAAGCTGCCTGCAATAGAAGTAAGTAGGACTTGTTATCATATCCCACGGCGAATTGTTGCATAACCATACAATTGTGAGTCGTGCAGGTGGGTATCCCGGATACTAACAACACCCTCTCTTATTGCAGAAGAAAGCCAAATTCCATCCCGCACCACCATGATTAACGAACGCCACGAATAAAAAGCATTCGGAATGCCAACATCTCTGGCGTTAAACCAGAAAACGTCTTGCCCAAGCACAGTCTGCTGTAATAGTAAGGGGCTTAATGGTTATTTTACTAACTTACCTAATGCTACCAGAGCAGATTTTGCTACGACAGCAAGCCACGGATGCAGGATAAATAAACCTTTAGAAGTTCAGGCAGCGTCATCAACTGGAAATTTTATTAGCTTTCTCCTCTTGGGTTCATCCATACGTCATACCCACAAAGGAAGTATTCTCAAGGTTCACTTTCTTGACTCACTGTGAACAGTTGGTTATCTGGGGAATAAACCAAAGTATTGTTAAAATAATTTTTTTCTTTTCTAATGACTATTACAGTTTTAATTATAACAATAATAGCTTCAATGACATTGCGTATTAAGATAAAAATAGAAGTTTGCTTCTTCTCTTACTGTTGGGATCGTATCTTCTTTATTTAATTTATTATAGTTTCTACAATTAATTCTTAATACATCCGTGCTTTTTCATTAGAGTTTGGTTCTCGAACTGATTTTATAGCATCATAAAAGGCATTAGTGTCGTTTAAGGGTTCATGTGATACAGTTAAGTTCAAACTTACTTCTGCTTGTATCTAAGTAATGATCTTATGTTCACTAATTAGGGTAATTTTACATACTTTTCCTGTACACCCATTATTCATTTGTTGAAGACTTTTACCTTCTATTACTTCTTGTCAATCCATTCTATTAGGACAAATAATGCTTAATGATCATCATAAGGTATCGAGAAAAACCATGAATCATCAGGTGATAAGCCAATCCATTGACCTCCTATTTTTGGTGTGAACATAATTTTTCACTTATTAAATACTCCTTTTTCAGGTCGTTATAGCATAAAATTTTCAGATCAGTTCATAAAATAGGGTTTTATTAATGGGTCCATAGCAAAGCAGAGATAATCACATACTGTTTTATCACATTGGTTAAATGTGACTTCGTTTAATCATAAGAACGTGATGATGGTCTGCTGATACTAATAAGTAAGAATACAAAGGTTTTATGTAGTCAAATTTGTTTTGTCCATGTTAAGGTCTCATGACTAGATGTACTCTATAAAGATAAAAAGGGATTTGGTCTTCAAGTGGCAAATGTAAAATTACCATGGTTCAATTTTCTTGATAGACAACATCTAATTTGATTTAAGTGCTTATTTTGCTAGCATAAAGACTCCCTATTATTGCTACAAAATCCAGATACAAGATGCCAATAAGTTCTTAACAGAAACGAATTGTGTGATCCAAACAAGCCACAGTTCTATTAAGGTTAATTAATAAGTGCATCAGATATCTGTTGAAAGTAAAATCTTGTCCTAAAGGTAGTATATCAACAATTATTTTAGAATATGCTCATGGCGCTTCGTAGTCCTGTGAAGTTTGTTGAATGCAGTTGTAAGAATACTGCTGTTTTGTTTACACAGTTGAATATTTTCTTTTTATTTCTTTTGATCGGCCTTCAAAATGTTGATGTTAAAACTCATTAAATTAACACCGTCTTTCATAACTGAACCAAAGAGTCCTTAGCAATTCTTTTAATAATTCCAAAAGGTGCCAGTCTCTTTATTCGTATGCTAGGAGGTGGACTAATGTTATCTCCTGTATGGATTCCTTGAGTATTTGTTATTTTTAATAGTGTTGGATAACGATTTCTTAACCACATTATCTTTATATTTAAGAGGTCCAATTCCATATAGTTAGAACAATTAGTGTAATCAAACTGTACAAAACAATATTAGAAGGTTTAATTCAACTTTTGAGAAGATACGTATTTTAATATGAATCTAATTATACCAAGCCATCTCACTATTTTTCAATTAGCTATTTTAATATTAATCACATTAATTTGTTAATAAAAATTTCCAAGTTTCATTTTCAGGGGCTCTATGCTATAGTGGCCATGCTTAAAGAAGTTTAAATCTGCGCAACCTCCAAGCACTTTTGTCATTGAAATGGAAAATATAATCCATATTGTTGTCTTTTTTCTCTAAAAAACGTGTGGAATACAATTTTTATAAGGATACTATTATTGAAGAACCAGTTTTTATTTATCTCAGTGTTTTTGTACGATTTCACCATTGTTTTTTTCAACTAACATTATATTTCCCACTACAATTTTTGATTACATTTTATAGTTGCGATCAAATTAATAAGAAAGTATTTCTTTTTTAACCTGAATTGAATGGTCTAGTTTAACATTTAGAGGCTTTAATTTCTCATTGTATCTTATTCTTAATTGTATTTCAATTGTTATTAGGTGATTTCCTGTCATAGTTTGCACTTTTTAACGTTGCTTCATAAGATCTTGTAAATATAATGGATAGGATCGTTACCTTTGATCTATAGGTATCTTTAACCCTGCTTCTTTTTTAAGTATTAGTTTATACAGCGTCAAATTTGCTTATGCATGTACACTCGTGTTATACATGAAAACGGCAAATTTGCCCAAATTGCCTCAGTTAGCATGACTTTCAGAGTAATTTCTTCTAAACTCAGCTAAGGCCGCATGACCACAATTACAATTCTGTGTCATTCTTAATTAACTGATGGTATCAATGAAAACTTTATCGAAAGCGTTAATACGAGTATCTGTAAGTCTTAAAAGTTTTTTTGTTTTTGTCTGTTTGATCTTTATTTTGTGACATTTACTGCATTGTCGAAAGTAATTGAAAACATGATTTCTCATGCCTGCCCAAAGAAATTGTTCTCATATTTACTGATAAGTTTAGTTTATTCCCTTATGTCCTCCAACAGGGCTGTTACGTAGTGTTTGTATTATGTTGTAACGTGCTTGAATTTTGGAAAGATCAACTGTACCACAATAGAGAGTAATTTGTATAGGTTTTTCGTCAAATGTTGTTAATAAGGTTTCTGTTATTGATTTAGGTTTTAACTTGTCTGTAAGATCTACCTTTCTTGGAATTCGAGAAGCTTTAGGTTTTTTTTTAAATAGTATTTTTCTAAGTGATTTAAAAGCTTTTGCAAGACCTCCTGATGTTATTAAACCTGTAGGTCTTTGACGAATAACAATTGACAGTATACTATGTCCTTTATTAGGTGTTATTTATTTTTCACCAACTTTTAGTTTTTTTGGTCTTAAAAAACTAAAGCACAGTGCACCTATTCATCTCAACAGTCTTAAACAGATGTGACTGGTTGACAATCTTTGCTAATAAAGTAAACCATTTTATCTCTTTTGTATGTAGGCATATATCTGATTGTAATTACACTGTTTATTAGCTTAGTACTATTAACGTTTTTGTTATTGGTAGAATTACTGCTATTTTTACTGAGACTGTAGTTCACTGTTTCGTACCGTTATTGGTATCAATGAATTGGTTGAAAAATGTTAAAATCCGATAGTAACATGGAGTCATAATTTTTTATTCGTTGTATATTTCTTTAAATTTCATCTTCATCAAATAGAATTTTCAACTCTGTTGAAAGTCTTGATCCATCTGAAATTCTTTCATGTAATAGAGAATCTTCAATATGATTAAGGTAATATGTGTCCACTTTGGTCAATGTGTCTTGGATTTGAGGATCTGGCTTGGCTACACAGGAGAATCTAGTTACCCATAGAAAATATGCATTAGCTTGCTTGGGTTTATTATTATTGTTGGATTTGTCCAAATATTCTAGAAGATTTTGGTTAAATTTCTTTGTTAATTTTTTTTTTTTCGATACGTAACCTTGTCAACGCTACTTGTCACAGCTTTAGGTTTGTCTTTAAGAACGTTGCGTCGTTATTTAACTCCTTTTTAAGTAAGATTATGTGTTGCAATAGGTTATATTGAGTCTTTTTATTTACTTTATTTTTGTACATACATCTATGTTTATAAATACATATGAATGTATGTATACGTAATGAATCAGTGTCTATATTGAAGTCTACTTTTGCTTTAGTCAGTTTTTGCCATAATTCACATTATCTTAGATCATTGATGATTTTTCATCTTTTTCTTACAATGCTTTAGTATCACTTGGGTCTTTTACTGTATTTTTATTACCAGAGTAATATGTTGAGGCCACTTATTCTGAGAAATTTACTTTTAATGATCTGTTTTTTAATTCATTTTTGTGACTTTTTCAAACAAACTTTATTAAGACACATATTATGTATGTGCCTACAAAAATGTTTTTGTTTGAGTTTTTGGAGCAATCACACTACGATCTAACTTTTGCAGTTCTTCGCTTGTTTTATAAATCGAGAGGTCGATCAGAGGGCCTAATTAATTTAGGTTAATTTGTTTTTAATTTCATTATACTTTTAAGTTTTGTTAGTTTCAGGGCCTCCTTCAATTTTTTGGCAGTTTTTAAATATTTTATAGTCATTTAATTAGATAGTTGTCTACAGTTATGTGCATTACGTACATACAGAAATGGTCTGACTGGACTTTAAGGTAACGCATTATCATCGATATTGAGTTCTCATGGCTTACATTAAAACATGTGTCCATAATCGGTGAATTTAAATACTCAGCACATTCAGCACTGCCCTAAGTCTTTTTTTGTGTGCATATAATTCAATGACTTATGATTAGCTAAAAAAAATGAATTTATTTTATAATAAGTACAAACAAAAATGACGCATTGCGTACATTATAGCTAAGCATTTCTTTTTTGTTGTGAAATAATTTATCTCAGCTCAATTGAAAGTTTTTGAAAGATAAGGAACAGGATAATCAAACCTTTTTTTTTCTTGACTCAATAACGTTTTAACAGTGTTGCGAGATGCAATCGTTTTTAAGTTAAAAGATTTACTAAAGTTAGGAAATTGTAGGCTTAAGAAATAGATTGTCTTTTAGTATTCAAGAACTTTTTTTTTACACTTCGATCCATTTTTATTTTCCTTCCCTTTTTAAAAAATCTGATAATGGCTGAGCTGTTTTACAAAAATCTTTAATAAAATTTCTATAGTATCTTGTTGATCCTCATAACTATCTAGGATTTTTTATAGTTTTTAATTAAAAATATTATCAAATAGTTAGTATCTTTTCAGGGTCTAGTTCAATTCCTCGTGGACTTACTATAGTAAGAGATAATACTTTTTTTTGCCAAACTTCAATTTAATCTGGCTGTAGTACTATTTTCGCTGATCTTAACTAGTCGAAAAGTAACCTTACTTATTAGCATGATCTATTAGATCTTTTGCCTGAAAAANTCAATTCCTCGTGGACTTACTATAGTAAGAGATAATACTTTTTTTTGCCAAACTTCAATTTAATCTGGCTGTAGTACTATTTTCGCTGATCTTAACTAGTCGAAAAGTAACCTTACTTATTAGCATGATCTATTAGATCTTTTGCCTGAAAAATATCATTTGAATACACTTATATTTTAACATCACATAAACTTCTTATAGTAGGATATAATTAGCAAAAAAGCATCGTTAATTTTGGGAAATTAATATTAGTGCTAAAAAAATCATGGTGGTAGTTATTGGGTTTCCGAACAAATGAAAATAGTTTTGGACTCCAAATTGTGTCTAAAATAAAGAATAGAGAAAATGGTTGGTATTTAAAAATAATGTATTTCATGATTAAAGAATAGTATCCTTAGCTACTTCAAACTTAAAAAAAAAAAAAAAAATTTTATTGTTATAAATAAATAATTTTTCAACAATTTGTAGTAGCTGTTACTGTTGTTTAAGTGCTGTATAATTAAGTTAAACCATATTCTACAACTGTGGTAAGTGCAGGAGGAAAACAAAGCAACAGTATGATATAACAAATGATTAACGTTAATTGCACTGGTTCTTCAATTATTTATGTAAAGTTGTCAATATACGCAATCTTAATATTATTAAAAGCTACCCCATACTAAAAAAACAATCATTAATTTATCTTACGTGGTTTCCGACATATCATTATTTTTGATGAAGGTTTTTATTTTTAACGTGGCTGCTCGGAAATCCTGGAGTCATGATGCGAAGAGTGAGCGTGGCCTACGTTGGCAGCTTACCACCGCATCCACGAAAAATAGCTGCTTTTTGACATTGATTTTTTGCGTACGTTTGAAATGTCAATTAAAACGACGTTTTTGTAGGCTGTAAAATAATTCTCGAAGAGTACAATGCCGTTTGAAAAATGGCAATATGTTGAACAACCAGCCACGTCCAACTTTCTTGTGGAGGAACCATTTTTTGCTTGTTGCAGCAGTTTGCAAAAAGTTTACAACCGATCTTCTTAAAATTTCGTGTGGATTGTAATGAGCACAAGATCTATCTATAATTTAATTTTTAAGAATATTTAAATGAACGTGAGTTATGGATTTAAAAAAAAAAGTCCAGCAGATAATTTTTTGGCGAATTGCGATAAAACAGCTGGGCCAATTTATTAAAAAACTAAAGCACAGTGCACCTATTCATCTCAACAGTCTTAAACAGATGTGACTGGTTGACAATCTTTGCTAATAAAGTAAACCATTTTATCTCTTTTGTATGTAGGCATATATCTGATTGTAATTACACTGTTTATTAGCTTAGTACTATTAACGTTTTTGTTATTGGTAGAATTACTGCTATTTTTACTGAGACTGTAGTTCACTGTTTCGTACCGTTATTGGTATCAATGAATTGGTTGAAAAATGTTAAAATCCGATAGTAACATGGAGTCATAATTTTTCATTCGTTGTATATTTCTTTAAATTTCATCTTCATCAAATAGAATTTTCAACTCTGTTGAAAGTCTTGATCCATCTGAAATTCTTTCATGTAATAGAGAATCTTCAATATGATTAAGGTAATATGTGTCCACTTTGGTCAATGTGTCTTGGATTTGAGGATCTGGCTTGGCTACACAGGAGAATCTAGTTACCCATAGAAAATATGCATTAGCTTGCTTGGGTTTATTATTATTGTTGGATTTGTCCAAATATTCTAGAAGATTTTGGTTAAATTTCTTTGTTAATTTTTTTTTTTTCGATACGTAACCTTGTCAACGCTACTTGTCACAGCTTTAGGTTTGTCTTTAAGAACGTTGCGTCGTTATTTAACTCCTTTTTAAGTAAGATTATGTGTTGCAATAGGTTATATTGAGTCTTTTTATTTACTTTATTTTTGTACATACATCTATGTTTATAAATACATATGAATGTATGTATACGTAATGAATCAGTGTCTATATTGAAGTCTACTTTTGCTTTAGTCAGTTTTTGCCATAATTCACATTATCTTAGATCATTGATGATTTTTCATCTTTTTCTTACAATGCTTTAGTATCACTTGGGTCTTTTACTGTATTTTTATTACCAGAGTAATATGTTGAGGCCACTTATTCTGAGAAATTTACTTTTAATGATCTGTTTTTTAATTCATTTTTGTGACTTTTTCAAACAAACTTTATTAAGACACATATTATGTATGTGCCTACAAAAATGTTTTTGTTTGAGTTTTTGGAGCAATCACACTACGATCTAACTTTTGCAGTTCTTCGCTTGTTTTATAAATCGAGAGGTCGATCAGAGGGCCTAATTAATTTAGGTTAATTTGTTTTTAATTTCATTATACTTTTAAGTTTTGTTAGTTTCAGGGCCTCCTTCAATTTTTTGGCAGTTTTTAAATATTTTATAGTCATTTAATTAGATAGTTGTCTACAGTTATGTGCATTACGTACATACAGAAATGGTCTGACTGGACTTTAAGGTAACGCATTATCATCGATATTGAGTTCTCATGGCTTACATTAAAACATGTGTCCATAATCGGTGAATTTAAATACTCAGCACATTCAGCACTGCCCTAAGTCTTTTTTTGTGTGCATATAATTCAATGACTTATGATTAGCTAAAAAAAATGAATTTATTTTATAATAAGTACAAACAAAAATGACGCATTGCGTACATTATAGCTAAGCATTTCTTTTTTGTTGTGAAATAATTTATCTCAGCTCAATTGAAAGTTTTTGAAAGATAAGGAACAGGATAATCAAACCTTTTTTTTTCTTGACTCAATAACGTTTTAACAGTGTTGCGAGATGCAATCGTTTTTAAGTTAAAAGATTTACTAAAGTTAGGAAATTGTAGGCTTAAGAAATAGATTGTCTTTTAGTATTCAAGAACTTTTTTTTTACACTTCGATCCATTTTTATTTTCCTTCCCTTTTTAAAAAATCTGATAATGGCTGAGCTGTTTTACAAAAATCTTTAATAAAATTTCTATAGTATCTTGTTGATCCTCATAACTATCTAGGATTTTTTATAGTTTTTAATTAAAAATATTATCAAATAGTTAGTATCTTTTCAGGGTCTAGTTCAATTCCTCGTGGACTTACTATAGTAAGAGATAATACTTTTTTTTGCCAAACTTCAATTTAATCTGGCTGTAGTACTATTTTCGCTGATCTTAACTAGTCGAAAAGTAACCTTACTTATTAGCATGATCTATTAGATCTTTTGCCTGAAAAATATCATTTGAATACACTTATATTTTAACATCACATAAACTTCTTATAGTAGGATATAATTAGCAAAAAAGCATCGTTAATTTTGGGAAATTAATATTAGTGCTAAAAAAATCATGGTGGTAGTTATTGGGTTTCCGAACAAATGAAAATAGTTTTGGACTCCAAATTGTGTCTAAAATAAAGAATAGAGAAAATGGTTGGTATTTAAAAATAATGTATTTCATGATTAAAGAATAGTATCCTTAGCTACTTCAAACTTAAAAAAAAAAAAAAAAATTTTATTGTTATAAATAAATAATTTTTCAACAATTTGTAGTAGCTGTTACTGTTGTTTAAGTGCTGTATAATTAAGTTAAACCATATTCTACAACTGTGGTAAGTGCAGGAGGAAAACAAAGCAACAGTATGATATAACAAATGATTAACGTTAATTGCACTGGTTCTTCAATTATTTATGTAAAGTTGTCAATATACGCAATCTTAATATTATTAAAAGCTACCCCATACTAAAAAAACAATCATTAATTTATCTTACGTGGTTTCCGACATATCATTATTTTTGATGAAGGTTTTTATTTTTAACGTGGCTGCTCGGAAATCCTGGAGTCATGATGCGAAGAGTGAGCGTGGCCTACGTTGGCAGCTTACCACCGCATCCACGAAAAATAGCTGCTTTTTGACATTGATTTTTTGCGTACGTTTGAAATGTCAATTAAAACGACGTTTTTGTAGGCTGTAAAATAATTCTCGAAGAGTACAATGCCGTTTGAAAAATGGCAATATGTTGAACAACCAGCCACGTCCAACTTTCTTGTGGAGGAACCATTTTTTGCTTGTTGCAGCAGTTTGCAAAAAGTTTACAACCGATCTTCTTAAAATTTCGTGTGGATTGTAATGAGCACAAGATCTATCTATAATTTAATTTTTAAGAATATTTAAATGAACGTGAGTTATGGATTTAAAAAAAAAAGTCCAGCAGATAATTTTTTGGCGAATTGCGATAAAACAGCTGGGCCAATTTAATTTCCCTGGAACTCGTTATCTTCGTCTTCTAATTGCGTTTTTTTTTAAGTGCACAACTTTTTTGTCTAACTCTCCAGTTTTTTTCTAGACGTGACAAACTATTTTTGACTACATTTACATATTTTTTTGGGCCGTTAATCGACACAATTTGCAGTCTTAAACTATAAGAAATTGTTTAGAAACTGAATAAGTACTACTATGACTTTTTTCGAGCTAATAGTAATTTAATTTTTGAAAAAGCTGACTCTATCCTACTATTAATGTGAATTCATTAGTCGTTGGGCCGTGAAAGATACGTTTTTTAAACCATCAGGCATTTATATGTTTTCGTAATGTCTATGAGGAGTAAATTCTGTTTTATATTTATTATGTTTAGTCATAGAAATTTGTTGGAATCTACTTGCCAAACAAAAAATTGAGAACCCTACGGGTCCTTCAAACTGGTCCATATTATCTGCGATGTTAGGCAATAGATATGCATTATTAATGGTGTTTTTATTGAATTCTCACAAAATTAATTACTACCCTTTATCTTGAATTTCTATGGCTATCAGGTTTTTTGGAACAATTTAGAAAATTGAATGAATAAACAATTCTACGGTGATAATGCAACTTTAGTAATTTCATTATTAAGTTTTATTGCTGAAGGTATTTTTGAAAATGTTTTACGTACCAGTAGGTAACAATATTTTTTAGTGTTACTAGAGTTTTTTTCCATCGGGATTAACTGTGAATCGGTATAAGTACGGTGTAAAGAGTTACGCAGTAAGGAGAAGATTTTTGGGGATTCGGAAGTCAGTCGACAAATTCGATCTCGTTCTCCTAGGTTTAAGTGACCGGTACGCATGAATCTTTTAAGGTCTTTTGTTCTATTTTGTTTGTTTTGGATAATTGGTCTCTTATATTCACTACTAGTATCAGAGTCAAATTCAGGTACAATGTATTCGAAGTGTAAAATTTTTCTTGGATCAATTCTAATCGTAACATTATCCTCATTGATAATTCATAGTATATAAATAAATTCTTTTTGTTTGTTGTGCTTGAGCTCTAATCGCATGTAAGCACGATTTATCAGTGTTTTTTATTTTATTTATTATGGCAATGTTTCTTTATACTAGGAGTATTTTAACTCTGTTCAATAGCTTGGAGTTAAAGGGTATCTTGGTCATCTAATTTATTGTTCTTACAGTGTATGTCTTCTTCCTTAATTTTATTATTAGTGGGCTTCATGAAATAACTCTCTCTCTCTCTCTCTGATAAAATTCATTTGACATATTCATCTAAAAAATGCATATCAGTTTCCATGTCCCCAAATTCTTCATATAACAGTTTTTCCTGTTGCATATCTTTCTTTTCAATGTATTATGAATGCCTGGAGGTTTTTGACGACTTGGCCGCTTACTGTTATACGAGTAGCACCTCATAGATTTTGCAAAACTGCTCTCTTATATAAATCTCTTTGGTCATCTCTGATCCTTCTTTCTTTATTCCTACTATCTCAAAAATAGTCCTTGAGCGGTGTATTTTTTTCATCAAATATAGAAATAAATTTGATTCCAAGTTAAAACGAGAAGTGAGAGTTAAGGACTTAATCAGCGCTTCAGCTACTGTCATATTGGCATCAGCTGAATAATCTTTTTTGTTGACTATTTTCTCTGTTTAATAATTATCTTTGTTACATAATTTAACTTGTGTGAGTTTTTTTCTTTCTTATTTATTATTATTTTAATTTAATCTGGCTGTAGTACTATTTTCGCTGATCTTAACTAGTCGAAAAGTAACCTTACTTATTAGCATGATCTATTAGATCTTTTGCCTGAAAAATATCATTTGAATACACTTATATTTTAACATCACATAAACTTCTTATAGTAGGATATAATTAGCAAAAAAGCATCGTTAATTTTGGGAAATTAATATTAGTGCTAAAAAAATCATGGTGGTAGTTATTGGGTTTCCGAACAAATGAAAATAGTTTTGGACTCCAAATTGTGTCTAAAATAAAGAATAGAGAAAATGGTTGGTATTTAAAAATAATGTATTTCATGATTAAAGAATAGTATCCTTAGCTACTTCAAACTTAAAAAAAAAAAAAAAAATTTTATT
>NW_019384288.1:491832-510004 GCF_000648655.2 Copidosoma floridanum | reverse complement strand
TATAATTTATTATTACTTACCTTGAATGCTTTTATGTCCTTCCTGTTATTTTTTACTGTTTGATATACTATATACTTTGGCTTCTTTCTTCATTATTTTATTAATCTGTGTTATCTTTAGGTTTATTTAGGTAATTCTTCAATAATTAATTAAACTGCTTTCATTCACCTATCGACACTCTTACTTCTATTTAATTTAATAACCATACGCTGAGCAATGCAATTATCAATCATACTTGTATAACTTTTTATGTTAGCTATTTAATGCAAAATGAGCCAGCACTTTCAGAAATCGCTAAATTAAATGCTACATCAAAATCCAACATTGCTTTCCTGAACAGTTCGATTTTAGTTTCTTTGTCTCTTATGCCACATACAATTTAGCCTCGCAGAGCTGTTTTCAAATCAGTAAAATTACAGTGCAGTGCTGATTTTTTTAGCCTTGCTGCGAGTTTCGCAATTGACTCCGCTATTCCCTGTTTAGCTTGATTAAACGTACAATATTTTATAATTTCACTTGACTTGGGATTAAGTTAATCTGACATTAAGTCAATTAACTCTTTAACTTTTTAGACGACGCTTTGCTCGGTAAAACTAGTTGCGTTATTCATTTAAACGCATCTTCATCCAAGTGCGTTAACATTATTGCTACTTGTTTTGCATGATCTGCTTTATCTTTGGCAATGAAGAGTAACAACTATCTTTTGGTAAACTATTCCCAATCATCTTTTTCGAGACAAAAAAGGTGACCGTGTAGATAATGCGATTTGGCGATTAAAACGTATGTCAAAATCTTGTAAAAAATCATCAAACTCATACAGTTTGCCATTTGAAATGAAATATGATTTTTAAATGTTTTTAGCATCTCCACGGAATACCACCTTTAAAATAATTTCGTTCTTGAATGCCGTCAGCTTAAATTCTAGTTCTTTTATCTCCTCTTGTAAATCACTCAATTTTTAAAAATTACTATAATTTTTCAGTCTTTTATCCTTCTAATATTTATGAAGATAAAGGTGGTTACAATTTTTATTGTCATTAAAATTGAAAAATCCAAACAAAAAAGTATAGATAAAAGTATTTAATTACCATAACTCTTGCTAATTATAAGCTAAGTATCCATTTCTCTAAGATCTTCCTCATTGTCACTCAATTAAGTTGGTAGCTTCATCAAAAAATTCCATAAAAGCAGCGCACCCAAGGATCCAGTTGACTACTTTATTGGCTTACAATAAAAACAGCACCAAGATCTTCTGACGTCCACTTACTCAAACGTGTTGTGTTGCTTACAGAATAGTCGCCTTGGGTGCGTTGCTTAAATGAGATTTTTAATAAAGCTAAATGAAAAAAAAGTTTTAATTTAAATAATCTACACTAAGTTGTTAATATTACGTGACCCGTAGTGTTTATAAATTGACAAATATAGATTATAATTCCGTCAGTACTGTAATTCCTACGATAGCATTAGAAAAAGGTTATCATTTGGCATTGGTATGAAGAAAAAGGATATGTATACTTTGACACATTACACAGTGTAGGTAAGGACCAAAGCCACGTAGGTGTCATACATATATAGCGTCAAGGAGAAATATTAAAACGCTAAAGTATACGGTTTGTTAGGATATATCAGTGCCCTTCGGTGAATTTGGAAATTCAAAGTGATCAGTGATCCATTGGGGGCGAAATGTGAGAAAATAAATAAATACAAGTAAAGTGTATTTAAATTTTCTTGCGTTGATTTATTAATGCACAACGTTTCGCTGACAATATGCGTCAGCCTCATCAGGTGCAGGTACGCGAGAATTCGTAAGTTTGGTTGACTAACTCGTCACCTGTCGTGCTATCGACTGACAATTTCTGCGCCTGATGAGGCTGACGCATATTGTCAGCAAAACGTTGTGCATTAATAAATCAACGCAAGAAAATTTAAATACACTTTACTTGTATTTGCTTATTTTCTCACATTTCGCATCCAACGGATCACCGATCACTTTGAATTGCTAAAGTTTACGAATTTAGTATTTGTTTTAAGGTATGTATTTTGATTTCATGCCTTTTTTCGTATGCTACGAACTTTTTCATGGCCTTCATTAGAGTAGGTTGTTTGGTTTTCTAATTTCAGTATTTCTGCAATTTTTTTCACCAGACTATAAAAAAATTATTTATTTTGAGATACACAAAACTGTATTTTTAACATGAGAAAATCAAAAAAAATTAAAATTTAAATGTTATTTATACGTTGTACAACATTAACAAAACTTTATCAATAAATTATTCATTAACGCATACCCTTGATAATAGGGTAAATAAATCTGCTATTACACGTTTGTCAACGTCTTAAATAACAGTCATGTACAGAGGAAGTGACAAGAGAGCAAGCAGACTATTATACTTTTCTAAACTACAATATAGAATTAGAATGAATAGGAAAATAGTAAAATTTTTAATTGTTACTACGCATACCTGCATTGAACTTAACTTTGTAATTGCTTCTGAGTTGTTTAACTTCGTTATTTTTTGATAATTTGAAGACTTTAAGTATAGTGATAGTTAATGTTGGCTACATAGTTTAAAAAGATCACTAGAATTAGCTCCATTTTATTCTGATGAAATCTTTTTCCAGAAAGTACAGTGAATATCTGCTTCAAATTTCATTAAAGCTACAAAATGTATTCAATTTTTCATTAAAAACAACGTCCAATGGTGGTACTGTCATATTTTGTATTTATTAAACAACTAAACAACGTTTCAGCCGTTTGGACAATGTCGCGGTTCTCATCAGGTACAAAAATCTATGAGTAAGGAAAATGTTTTACAATACAAATTCTGGTAAAATACAATAAACGCAAATTAAGTTAGGCGTATAACATACCTCTAACTTTTACAAAAGAGACGTAAAATCGTAATGTAGTCAGAGTTTCAAGTTTAGTTGCTTTCATACCTTGCACATACACAAATGACATAGTACACGTACGTATTACAATCAAATAAGAATCACAAGCAGTTCCTTGTAAGACATACGTAAACAGATCATGTTTTCCTAATACCATAAATGAAAGGGGCCCTCAAATCATGTACATAGAGTTAGCCTCCTTTCTTAATTGACTTAACGAGAGACTTGTATCATTTTTTTAATCATTTAAAATCAATAATATTTTTGTTTCAACACAGTGACTTAAACTATGATAACTTTATAGTCATTTTTTGTAGTTTCCAGATTGCTGGTGCCGTATATAATTTTTTGAATTAGTAACTAATAGGCACCACTTAGCCAATGAAATCTAAGGAGCAATCCTTAATTTCAAAATCAAATTTAATGTGTTAAACTTGACAATATTTAGGACAGAGGACATCTCTCATCAAAAAAAAAGATTTCCTAGCAACTTTTGTATTATAGGTGGCATATTGAACTTACGTAATCATAAATTGACTGGCACCACTCAGAAACTAAAACTTGAATTCAAAACCTAAATTTTTAGCCTAAAATTGATTTTTTTTGAACAATATAATTTAAGGTAGATAGGGGTCTTCCGCAAAAAACGAGTAATTTTTAAGTGATTCCCAGATTGTGGGTGCCATATCGATTTTTCAGAATCGAAAATTGATAGGCGCCACTAAGTGAATAAAACTAGAATCTAAGACCTTAATTTTAAGCCCAAAATCAAATGTTTTGACACAATAAAATTTTGGACAGAGGGGGGTGACCAAAAAATAACAAACACACGCGAGCGCGTGTGTGTGTGCCTCCAGTGTGAATCTTTGTTTGGCTTATGCATGTGCA
The DNA here is from genome assembly GCF_000648655.2 of Copidosoma floridanum. The sequence continues at coordinate 506,224 of NW_019384288.1, read as the reverse complement.
ATGAGTTTGCACTAATTTTAATAGATATTAACCTGCTGACGGAGCATCTTGAAGTGTACTTACTTTGTGTAATGTCCAGAAACTAAAGTAAGAGAGTGCAACTAAGCGTTCTTGTATGCTATTTTCTGCTTTAAGCAAGAGACTAGAGCTTCTTTAACCTAAATATGAGTTGGCTGCTTTTTCAAGTCAAATCTGAGCTGACTATTTTTTAGCCCAAACTTTTAGTTGGCTCCTTTTTCACCAATCATCTGAGTTTGCTCTGTCTTTTACCGAGCCGTAGGTATGTATCGTTAACCGTGTATGTGTCTGTATTTGTAGTTCAGCGCATTTATGTGAATGAGTGAGAATGCAAACACTTACTCCATATTAATGCCAACTTTACTGTATGTATCAATACAGAACACATGTGCTGGCTTATTTAAGGCGTTTGGTAATGTTTTCTTACACTACCTGGATCTTATACTAATTTGTTATGTGTAAATTCACTAAGGGCGAGAATTTAGTGTACTATGTATGAAAGTAATCATACTAGATAGTCCATAATAGCCAAAAGTGTGTGGTTGAATACCAGGCAAAATACGAATTTTGTGCACTATATTTACTGCTACTGGCAGTCCACCGTATACAACAACTCCTATCCTACAGCTGGAGTCACTTTCTCTCTCTGTTGTTATTTAAAAGTAAAAGTTTTTCTGTGACACTGTGTACTAACGCACATCTATACGTATTAGTATTGGCCCGTAATTCAACGCACCCAACGCCGGTTGTCCTCAAGTATAGTTGCCTGTCCACTTTTTTTTTTTAATTACTATATTTATACACCCCTAAAGAAAATAAATGCGCTGCAACCTAATACTGTTTATAATATTAATACGCCCATAAAAGGGTCCTGTATGTGNGCCTTTTTGAAATTTTGTTATATGTCTAAAATTTTTATTTTATCAAAATTGAAGTTATGTGTAAACTCAAGCTATGTTGTGATAGTACAGACGTATTTTTTTTCTCTATGTCTCTTAACAGTTCTACCATTCCTAATTTTACAGCTCTCAATGTTTCACCAACATAACAGCAATTGCAATTCACACCTGGTATGTGGTAAATGAAATTATTTTTACCGAGTGGCTCAGTTACATCTTTTCCAAGTGATTAGATCAAATTTATTTTATCATTTAAACTGTATGCAAGACCAACGTGAAGCTTCTTACGATAACATTTAATAGGACTGTGCAATTGGGAAATATACGGTAATGGTGAGATAAATTTCTAATTATTATCGTTTCTATTGCGATTGTCAATCATATTTATATTTTTTAAAGTGTTTATTCGTTTGTTTAAAAATTCATCAAAAAATTTTTAAGTATGGTTGTTAGCTAGAAAAAATTTATTGATTGATTTTAAATTATCGTTATAGAATCGAGTGTCTGCTTATTTAATGGAAAAGTTTTCTTAAGTGTGAATGATACCTATTTTACATTGTATTGGATGGTGGGAGAGAAAATTAAAGTATCGGCCTGAGTATGTTAGTTTTGGTAACCAATTAGTAAGTACTGTGTTATTTAGTTGAATGATAATTTCGAAATCTAAAAAACTTATGCCGTTGTTATGACATGTCTCAACAGTGACTTGTAATTCAGAACAATAGTGATTAAAAATGTTTTTAGTATAAATGATTTATTAAGTAGGCACACATATGAGAATATCATCTATATACTGTACATACAATGGAACATCAAAACATAACTTCTTCAACCATAACATTTCGAGCAAGCGTATTACAAGATCACAAAGCATCGAACTACAGGAATTGCTCATTGGAGATCTTAAAACTTGTTTTTTTAATTTGTTGTTGAAATGGAAAAAATTGAATTCAAAATAAAGACACACCCGTGCACAATTCATTCAGAGAATCATTGATTTTATCATTCGAGAATTTCCAAAAATAATTTTCTGCACTTATGATTAAGTTTTCAATAGTATAAGTAAATAAACTGACTACATCTTAACTGATAAAATGTAACTAGGTATAATGATAAAATCTTTAAATTTATTTGTTAATGCATAACTATTTTTTATGTGTGATCTTGCCAGTGAAATATTATTATTCAAAAATGAGAAAGAAATTTAGAAAAACTATAAGTGGGTGGATTTAATGTCGAAACAATGATACGTATAGGAAAGTCTTATTTGGATATTTTTATCAGTCTGTAGCATTAACATAAGTCTTTTTTATGAATATCTTAAGTAAACTTATTCAATTCATCAAAAATACCGTATTGATTCCGCTTGCTTACAAAATTTAATTATCTTTAGTTAATTGCCTTAAGGAATTATTTTCAAGCTGTAAATAATATTTATCATCACTTAACAATTCTTCTACTCTATTAATGTAAGTTTATTTGTCAAGACAACAGTGACATTAGCTTTATCTGCTTAAGTAATAAAAATATGTTCATTATTTTTAAGAAAGGCTCGTGTTCCCTTAAAATTGTCTTGGAGGATTCCATCATTTAAAGAAAGACGAGTAGATAAATTGTGTCTATTATTACTAATAATGTTAAGTAGTTTTTTTCTAACGGCTTCAAATTCTTCAGGATATTTAAGTGAATGTTCAACATTTTTAAAAATATTAAATAATTACATGTATTAACATTAGAAAATAATTAAATCCATCGCCTAACTCTAATATGCTTGAGACACAACCCAGTAGCAATGTGTTAGAAAAGTTACTTAGTCAGTCTTCTTTTATTTGACTTGTGTCTTCATTGTTGAAAAATTCAGGACAACAAACCGGGCCAGGGTCACTGACACTAGTAGCTGAAAGTGTATCGTATACACCTTCTTGTTTGAATTCTTGATGTGAGAAAAGGACATCGAACTTTCTATCTAACTTATAACGATATTCGCGAAAAATGCTATTCAACTTCAATTTATAATAATCAATAAACAAATTTATCATATAGGATTCACGGTCATTTCTTTATATTTTGTTATTAATTAATTCAATTTTATTTCTTAAAAAATTAGTTTTTGTGTAAGAGTCCGAAATCTCATTATTTAAAGTTAGTTTATGTAATTTAGATATTGCTCTAAAAATTCTGGATATTTTTAAAAATTGGTCCATTCTGCAAAGTCATAAGTATCCTGTGAGATGAGCCAATAAATACATAATAAACTGCAATGATTTTAATTTATGAATAAATCCGTTAAAAAAGCGAAGTGTATACAGTATAGTATTTAAAAAATACAGGTTATGTCATACCATTATCGTTATAGGTAGCTTGATCCATTGACTCGTCACAATACACAGTTTTCATTAGACAAAAAAAGAAACTACTAGACTACACTCGTTGTGTTGCTTTCCCCCCCCCTCCCATTGGGAAGCTACTCCTCATTATCCAGTGCCTTCTACTTGACAGCAGCAAGAGATTGCCCCTCGGGCTGTTCGTACTGCTGCTGCTCCCCGTCCTGAGGAACTGGCCCTCGGAGCTTTTCTCCAACTAGTGGATGTAGCCTTAAGCCTTGAAATTAAGCAAAAGTACTGTTAAAAAAAAATAAACAGGATACGTGTTAATAATTGGCTATCTTGGTGGTAGCGCGGTTTCAATTTTAAAATATTGATAATTTCACGTAATAATAAAAGTATGTGCATATTTAAAAAAATGATTTTTAGTAATATTCTTAAGATTTAAGAAAAAAAGAGCGTGAAAAAAAGTACAAAAATTGCGGATTAAATATAATTCACTTTAAAGACCACAAGCAAAGCTTCCATAAGTTAAGAATAAATATCAAGCATTAATACTCGCAAAAAAAAGCATTTAAACATTTAAAATAACAATAGCTAATATAACGTGTTTAAGATCTAAAGAACTTACATTCACTAAGCAAACAAATAACTCAATGCATTTTTAGTTCAATAATTATCAAAACGACCAGCAGAAACATTCTGATACTTAACATTAATAAATTAATTTAGTTTTTAAGATAAAAAATTTTTTCAATGATTTGGCCTGGTATTGTACCGATATTGCTTTTAGATGGAATAAGCAGTCATCAAACCTTCTATCTTCCTTTGGGCTTAAAAATATAACAAGTGTATTTTTTAAAATGAAACTTAAAAAATGCATAACATTAGATTAATGTAATAACTTAGAATTAGGCATCCAGAATTCTTAAGAAGATCAGTATAATAGAAAAAAATATTTTCTAAAGAATTAAAGTGTGTCAGAAGAAATTTTTTTCAAACGCCACTTGTCATTAAAAACAATAATTTTAGTATGGTCATAGCAAATTTTTTGTTTTTGCAAATTCATGTATAAGTATATGTTTGATGGATGAGATTTTTGCTGAATTATTACAAAAAATCAAGGAAAAAAACTTAAAATATTAAAAAGTCTTTGACACTGCAAACTAGTAACAATATTTGTCATTAACAAAGTTGTACCAACTTCTTACAATCTACACTTATTCGTCAAATAATAAGATTTTAAATTAACTTAATAAGACCAAATCAATTTACTATATTATACTATGGATTGTGAAACTTGCAAAGATGAAGATATTACTGACAGTAATGGTTGTATAAATTTCTTTTTTCTACGTTTAAAATAGCATTTTTATAGGTCTTCTTTTACCATATTAACTTTATTTGAAAGTTAGAGCAATAACTATGCTGATAAGAAATTTTGTAATTGTGACAGTTTGTGTAATAATGCAGGCTTCCAAGTCACAAAATTATTTCTAGTAACAGAAAATATAAGTATATAAGCATTGATAAAGAAAGTACAATTAATATAATTATTTAAACTATGTATCTTTTTCTGATTATAATATAATAGAAAAAAAACAACTAGCTGAAGAAAAATATTTATAGTTATTTTTAAGTAAGAAAATGTATGAGAAGGAACCACAAATTGTAACTAGTGCTGATAATTCATTGTTAAGTAAGCAAAAAAATATGTTAAATTGAATCTTACCAAATTCAAAAGACTATGGAATTTCTCTAAAATACTCGAGAAAAGAAGTTTTGCATAGGAAGTTGAGGGAAAAATACGGGGACATTTTAAGAAAGATACAAAGAATAGACAGTTTCTTCTATATAGACAATTTAGGCCATAATGCTCACATAGAAAAAGAGATCTACCCTCGACTTTTATTTTAGGTAAGTTTAAGTGCCCAAAGCCCCCTGCTATGCAAGTTTACCCTTTGCATGCACATAGTAATTTCTAAAAAAAAATTTTGTTAAGTAAGCACAAGATAAATCTTTCAACAGTAGCGCACAAGCTGACAGTGGGTTAAATTATGTTGCAATATGTTTAAGTAGATGTTACCTTATTGTCTTTGTATGCCGTGAAAGTAAAGTTCAGTAAAGAGTATGTGTTCATGTTTAATGTATTATTTTTACAATTCAATATGGTTCTAATAGGTATACAAGCGATATTGGTACTCTAATGTTTGTATTCATTGTAACATATATACAGATGGTGGCCCTTTTATATAAGCTTTCATAAAACTGTCACGTCTAGGAACGTCTACCTATAGTCCATAACAAATACCATATGGCACCTCTTGTCTAGCGGCCATACCCACTGATCAATATCAAGGCACGATTGATCGGTCGCCTGCTCACTAACAATTTTCGCTCTCTAACTCCATCCCCGCCAAATTCATCATCGGGCCTAGGCTTGCAGCTGCAATGTTTTTCTAGAAATATGTTAATCAAAGTTATTTCCACTTCTTGACTCACCATAGGTTCTACCCCTGACAATTAGTTTGATTTAGAGTTTAAATATTATTGTGCCTTGCAAGTTCGTCTATTTTCGTGGAGAAATGGCCAACCAGTGAGCAAGTGGCCAGTATTAATGTAGTGAAACATACATATAAGGATTCATCTAACTGTTTCGAATACCTATATGATATTTGTAATAGTTGTAACCAAATAAAATCAAGTTTTGCTACTTATTCAGTTGAGCTTTTCTTCTCGCAGAAAAGATTATTCAAAGAAATATCCAAGCAACTTCAACGGCCATCACAGGAGAGATGTTGGCGTTAAATCACCAATTATTCGTAAAGGTACTGGTAAACTTTTTTCAATAATCTAATAACATTGTTATACTGCTAAGCACTAATACATTTGCTATCCTTACGCTGCACACTACATTTAAATTCTTGTACGCTAAAGTACTATCCAAGAGCCACGATGTAACAATTGGGGCTCGTCATAAAAAATCACTATCTTTTACATATTTAGCAAACTTGCCATTCAACAAAATGAAGCCATTGCGGACTTCAGCTAAGAAATAAGTAAACTTTTAACGAACGCCATTGAAATAACTAAAGGTCTTTAAAAATGAAATTTTAACCCATACATAAGAGCATCACAATGCACCAACACTTATAGACCAAATTACGAATCTCGATTTCAAAAACACAATAATACAACCAGATCAATAAAAACAAAACCACTAACACTTAAAGCCCTGGATACATCTTTACACACAACAATTACATAAGTTTCTATACAAGCATGCCTCCAGCACCCGTTTCCAATCTTTAAGCAGCTTGCAAAACAGAAATAACTAAACTGTGAAGCACATGCGCAATCTTTCTTAAAAAAAATGCAATCGAAATGATACCTATCTACAACGGGTCCAATATCTCACTCTCAACATTTTTAGACGGTTGCAGAGAAACGTGGCACGTAATTTTTAAAACAAATGAACCTAATTTAGCAAAATAATTAAAATGCGGCTTTGGGAAAGCATTACTTTTCACTAAAAATAAAATCTTTATCACCATCGAAGAAACATAATATATTTCATCATCATTTTTGGATCCACAAAAACATAACATCAAATAATGGGCTAACTTACAGCATTAGAATAAAAGAAAAGTGAGCGTTATCTTCTTTTCTAATAGATTTAAAGGCACTGTCCAAAAACTTGTTGGAAAAACTCTCTACGGCGGTTGAATACTTCAGGGATTCTATAAACAACTGAAACAGGACAAAGTTAAATATTTTTTTAGAGGACTACACAAAGTAATTTAAACATGGACAACCTAAAAACTGCTACAACTCAAGCTACAGAAATTGAAAAAGACTTTGCATAATATGAGCCCGAACAATTATAAGTTATAACTAATAGACAAAGTTAAAATGCCGGAATACACTTCATCCAATCTCCAGAAAAATGCCAATTTGTGAAAGATAAGGACGCACAGCAAGCAATAGCTGGCATTGCTGTAATTATCTTAAGCCCAACACACGCCAAGCCACGCCCATGTACAATGTGGCACCATCCACCACCAAACGTTGTCCAAGAAACTCTATTACACCATTATTCACACACGAAAATAGAGCGAGTAATGGAGTCAACCATCTCATAATAATCTTGCCCTTTCTCATTAATCCAACAATTATGCGCCAAACCAATACACCTAGCAACAAACTTTAATCTTAATTTATAATGATCAAAATAACAAAAAAGCATGCAACTATTGCAAAATATTAGGTCACTGAAAAAGTGAATGCAAAAAAAGACCTTTAATGATAACATCAAGCAAGAGGCGACGAAAAACGACTTAGGGTTTTTCCAGAGGGAAAGCTTGGTAAAAACTTACAATAAAATACTAACATTCTTCTAAAATATACAGTTGTTAATAAAACTATCTCAATAAATTTCAAGACACAAACACCATCTATAAAAATCAAATACAGTGAAATCAATCGACCTTTGTCATTTATTCTCAACACTGATGCAGAGGCTTTACTTTTTAAAGATTCTGTTATTCTATCTAACATAATTATTTTGTAGTATACCATTTCGCACCTAAAAGGCATGATGATCAGAAAAAGTAGAATCCAAGAGTATATTATTCTAAGCTTTCATGAATGGTCTTTTGAATTTTACATAATAACGGATAATTTTCCTATAGAAATCTATGGGCTAACAGGAAACGAGATATTTTGTACAAATCCAGTGCAAATTTATTACTATAAAAATAACTTATGACTACAAAATTACGTAATACCTATGAAAAAAAGGATGAACAACGTAAAGAATTCTCAAATACAGCGAAAAAATTTTACTATCCGTATTCAAAAATCAAAAAAATTGAAACCCTGGAAGAAAAAACTGCGAAACTGCCGATAATTGCAAAGGCACGAAACGCAACAGTCATTACTACAGTGTGTCTTAAAAACCACTTAGAACTACAAACGTACAATATTATAATGTAAACGAAAGTGACAAGAATAACAAACTTCTTATAATTCTCAAAAACTTAAAAAAATCATTTATATACAAAAATAAAGACAACGACTTTGCCTAATATTTAAACTCATCTATAAAACATTTTAGCGCTAAGTACCACAAAAGGCTCGAAATAATGGACAAACTAATAGAATAATATTTAAAAGAACAAAATCCTGAGAAAATCGTCAAAGCAAAAGAATATGCTAACAATCGCATCAAGAATTTTAAATTACCAATAAAATGAAAATATGCTATAAACATGATAAATATAAGAATCTTAAACACATTATCACACTGGAACATAATACCGCGTAGATAAAAGATTCTTAATTTGTTGGTACGTCTCGAACACATTCAGGATAAGACACTAACAGCCATAAAAAAAGTAATAGTAGACTTTACTGATAGATTTTACCTTAAACGTAAAAGCCTAACTGCTACGGACCTCATAGAGCTAAACATCCCACAATAACTAGTAATCTTATCAAGTTCAAGCCTTTACGGCAACCTCCTGTATTACGAGAAGAAATAAACAGGCAATTTAAAAAAATGATTGACAACAAAGTTATTTAGCTTTCCAAAAGTGCTGCTGTAATCTGCGTTCCAAAAAGCTGGGACCAGATGGGGAAAAGAGATGCATAGTCATAATAGACTTTGGAAAACTCAATGACGTAAAACCTGTGTATAATCATCCCGTACCCAACATGGCAAATATTCTAGACAAAATCAGTGCATTTTAATATTTAACAGTCCTTGATTTAAAAGCTGATTATCAGAAAATCATAATAAGAAGAAGATACAAACATAAAACTGCCTTTATGTGCGATCAAGGACTTTTTCACTCTAAAAGATAGCCCTCTAGATTAACAACAAGTGCACAGAATCTTTAGCATGCATAGTTGCCTTAATTTTAAATATCAAAAAAGCAGTTTTTTTTCAACGAGGTATGCATTAACTCCTAAGAATTTGTAAACACAGTGAAGTAATTATTTAATAGTGAAAACAACTAAGAGTAGCACATTTAGTTTTACAGCCAAAAACATGCGAATTTCTTAAATGAGAAATAAATTATCTTGGTCATATAGTTAGCAGACACAGACTGAAACCTAACCCTTAAAAAAGTTAGAGGCCATTAAAGAATTTCACTGACTAAGAAATCAGAAAAATGCTCGGCAATTTTTAGGACTAGTAGGCTCCTACCGTAAAATTATTGAAAACTTTTTAAAAACGGTAAAAACCCTTAAATAAACTACAAAAAAAGGATCAGGAGTTTTCGTGGAATGAAGATATTCAAACAGTATTTAAAATCGAGACAGATAATAGGGCAGGAAAAAACATTAGCTCTCGCTATGAAGAAACTGTATCAGCATTAGCCCAAAAAATGAAAACACATTAACAATGAAAACAAACACCATGCACCCAGCTCGTCTATGTTCAAAAACACCTCACAAGAGTAGGCAGTTTTCTCTAGAGAAGAAGGGAAAACTGAGAGAAACTTGCTATTCACGTATCCAGAAATTAATAAAAGTCAATGGCAAGACCCTCATAACGATAAACAGAATTTTTTATACCCTACCATTATGTGAAGCATACATTAAAGGAGAGCAAGAATAAAATTATACACAGAATATTTTACCTACTTGAATTACGCAAAAAAAATAAGATAATTTTTTCTAGAGAACAGATCTATATGAGAAAAGATAATAACATTCACTTTAGTGACAATATCAGGCAACTGTAAGATGGAGCACAATTTATCCGTGCGATGAACAAATTACCCAACTTGAAAAAATTAATCATTGGCACACTAAAATTAATAAGACATACCACTAGTTTTCACATACTTTTAAGTATTAGAAATTAAGACAGAGGAGGCATTAAGAACACAACAACAGCACTCAATGACTCACATATTATGTTAAACAAAATAATTTTAGCAAAAAATATTTGGACAGTCATTATCGCTAGAACCACCAAATTAGAAAACATCGAGTTCCAAAACAAGTTGAAAATGTTACAAAGACACAGTACACAAACAAAAATATTAATTTGTCTGAGAACAATACAACATTCACCTTCACAAAAGCATAATACATTATTTAAAAAATACATAACTTTACTGTAGGAGGACACAAAGAAGTAAATAAAACATACAATAAACTAATATTTTTGGAAAGATTAGAAGAAAAAATATCTAATTATACATACAGAAATGCCTTAACTGCTGACTAAAAAAGTAAGTACGTATAAAAACTAAACAAAAAACTTGTTATAACTGACACACCTACCATATCTTCTGCCAAACTGCCTTTAGACATAGTGGGTCCGTTACCAGTAAGGCAATAGAATAATGAGTATTTTTTAACGATGCAATGCTTATTCTCAAAATTCGCTATAGCAGTACCACTAAAAAACCAAACTGTTATATTAACAGTCAATGCATTTGTCAAGATATTAATTTGTATGTATAGAGCTTCAGCAGCTACACTAACGGACCATGGCATGAACTTTCTTAGTAAATTAATCAAAAAAGTAGCTAGTGAATTCAAAATCAAATAATTTAAAACATCAGCCTCTCACCCCTAATCAAATGGCTCTCTTAATAAATTACATCATACTCTTGCTAAATACTTTATAACATTTGTTATAAGAGAACAACAGTGGGACGAATAAATATCATTAGCAACATGTAGTTCTAATAATAATAAACACGACAGCACACAACACATACCTTTTGAATTAGTTTCTGGGAAAATAGCATGGCTACCTATTGGCAAACCCCTCGAAGCAAACGATTTATTACCCAGATATGCTCAATATATGACAGATCTAGTCAGTTGACTAAATATTCTTCATGAGATCACTGAAGAAAAATAAGTAGTGGCTAAAAACAGAGCAAAACAGATGTACGATAAGGAAATAAAATTCTAAATTAATTAAAATAAAAAAGTGGATAGCTCCTACAAAGCACTACAAGTCATAAATTCAACTATTAGCATTTAGGATTTTACTTAGGGCTCGATGCATGGGAAAACAGAAACGTAACAATTAAGGTCAACGATACACGCAGTGAAATAGTTCACAGCAAATGGCTTCGCCAGTTATACGTTTCCAATAGTCCATAAATGAATAATTAAATAAATAAATAAAAACGTCCAAGGTCAAAGCGAAGATCTGATTTGAGGCACGTGATTCGATTTTATCGTTCGATACTTACATTATTNATTAGGCCTAAATGTTTTATAAGCTAGACTTTTTTTCGTGCAGCTATAATTAAAGTAAAAAAAATATATCCTGTCATGCCCGCTTCTTCTTTATAACATCTAAATAAGAAAATCACAAATGGTTTGAAAACGCAGGCACAGAAAATTTCTGCTATTTTTTTTTTTTTTTGAGCTTTTCAAACTTATAACATTTTTTCATTCCTCGCCTCAAATATTCTCTGTGTTAGTGAGGACGGCTCTGAACTAGGTTGGAAGATACTAAAACCACATTTATCTCTGAGAACACGAACGAGGAGCATGTAGAGGATATATTTGATCAAAAATATTGTTGTAACTGTGAAAGACTTCCAGAACTCTGCATCGTGATAATCGTTCCACCAGAATCAGGTAACAACTTAAATGATCAAGATAAATGATTTTTTTAGTTTACGGTGAATATAATTAAATAGGAAAATAACGATAGTAATAATAATAATAATTATAATAAAAGCACCTGCAAATCAGTGTTACCTTTTTGCTTGCTTAGCTTACTTAACGCTTGTGTGTATTATCATCATCGTTTTCATTCGATGTGCTGCAAAATATAATGCGAAAGCATGTATTGATAATATTTATTACAGAAAACAAATCAAAAGTGGCTTATTTTATAGAAAGAACGAATTCTTTGATTGATTACTTTTGCCAAAATCTTGAACGAAGCCACAGCAATCGTTGGATATGATTGCGCACGATCTTTTGCTAGTTTTTACAACATTCTCTCTAGTCAGCATAAGTGAATATGATAATCCCGATCTAGTCATAAACTCAATCACAGTACATAAGTTGCTATTCAATTAAACGACTATGTATCTACACGTGTTTTATATTACAAAATCAAGCTTAAAAGAACAATACAACATTGCAGCATGTGGTCATATAATTTAGTGATGAAACATGGAGAATTAGAATACCTCGAAAAAATAACGCAAGATAAGAGTAATGGAATGCATTTAAAAAGAAATATAACACTATATGACAACATAATATTGGGTATCTCTATCAACAATACGTAAAATAAGCTGGCTCTGACGGCACTTGTCAGAACGGAGGATTATATTCAGATGCATACGGTCAATATAAAAATGTATTCGCACAGGGTTAAGCAACTATTCCCTTAGAAAAGTGTTTAAATGCCATGTGTTATAACAACAATTAAAAAAGATTTTAATTCAAAACATTATGTACTTTCGTAGAAAATTACTGCAAAGATAGCATTTATGGATGCGTATTTAGGAATGTAATTCGAATTGAGTAATGTAACCGTAATTGCTGCACGAATCTCTTTACAGGATTTAAATTGTTGAATGTATTCGAATCTGACCATGTGTCGTACGCATTAAAAATATAGGTATTGTAAACACATGCTCCCCTTCGCTCATTAAAACAGAGCAGCCAAAAATGTTTTTACTGTCAGTAGAAAAAATCGTCAATATTAACAATATAGGTATGGTTACATATGTAGATTTGAGATTTATTTTCGTAGAAAAACACTTTCGAAAACAAATACGAAAATTGTGCAGAGACGTTCTGTGAAAACAATGTGAATGAAAAAGAAATTTAATCAAAAACGCACTCAACATTAGCACAATTTCACCGGATAGCTTTTCCTATCCACTTATGGCAGTCGCAGGTTATATTACCTCTTTTAGCTTCAAAGGTAACGCATATTACTAGTTATTTACAAGTAAAAATACGCATAAATAAAACAAAAGCATGCTACGAAGAACTACAGTAATTGTCACTCTAACACATCTTCGATAAAAACACTTTAAGAGCACTCGCTGAAAATACTTGGAACAAAATGTGATAACTAAAAAAAATGATATAACAGTATAATACAAAAAAAATTAAGTAATTTGCCTTTTCTTACTTAGAATAACTTCATTTTATTTTCTAATATTAAAAACGTTTTCTAGTTATATTATATACATAATCGTGCTTATGTCAAGAGTCAAAAAAATACCCAAATCTCATTAATCAAACTTTAACTAAGGAATTGCTTTTGAACAGATGCAAGATATGAGAATAATAAACGAGTATTAATCCATAGTATCTCACATCTACAAAGAGCATCTTAAACAAGTTCACTACTATGTCTACGATATATTAACCAATCTCAATTTAACCCCTCTTGGAAAACGCCCATAATGACATCTTGTCCTACACACTAGAAGAATAAGCCATAAAAATTGAAGAACTAGGCAACCTTTACTCTATATTCTACAGATTATTAAGATAGTATAGAATTATTAACGCAATAACACATTCCGGAGCAATAAAAGTTTTCAAACATATGTATAGCACTCAATAGTAAAACATCACCAAACGTGGCAAATGCACTTATTGCATAGACAATAAAAAAAATCCAAGCGAGAAGACGGTCACGAACCGACTAAAAGACTAACAAGGCAATGTTACTAAGTTAAAAGGAGCCCAAAAACACCAAGTAAGATGCAAGCGCAAACAGAGGTCTTGTTACTTGAAATCTACTACATCTTAATGATGTGTAAATATCTCATTTAAAAAAATACCAACTTAATGTAAAAAAATAAGTTCACATTTTTACTAAACATTACAAAATAATGTTTTTGCTTTGATGATAGCCACCCGAGATCCCAAAATTCACAAAAAAAAGCAAGAAAATAAGAATGGCTGAAAAAACACCTAATACCCTCATTGTCTGATCAAATTTTCTAGGAGCCAAGCCATTAGGCCTAAATGTTTTATAAGCTAGACTTTTTTTCGTGCAGCTATAATTAAAGTAAAAAAAATATATCCTGTCATGCCCGCTTCTTCTTTATAACATCTAAATAAGAAAATCACAAATGGTTTGAAAACGCAGGCACAGAAAATTTCTGCTATTTTTTTTTTTTTTTT
>NW_019384288.1:478129-491593 GCF_000648655.2 Copidosoma floridanum | reverse complement strand
TCTCTTTTTCTTTTTAGGCATGGTAATCGAAGTGACACTTGTTTTACGTTCTTTCAGTTTCGGAAAAATTTCATACTGGTTACTCAAAGAAGTTTTCTTCAACATTAATTTATTATCCTTAATGGGGATAAACGCATGATAATTCAGTGTCCCTGGAATCAGTTTCGCACTGGAAATTTCGTCTTTTAATCTCAAGGAAGTTTCTTCGTAGTCAGATTTGCTACTAAAAAAACCTTCGTTTCTTTGCAGTAAAACCTACGAAAACTTGGACTTACGATAGCACAACCTCAAGTCATAAAAATAATAAATACTTATATTCAATTCATCAATTGAAACTTCTTGCAAAGGGCAAACCGTCATACAAAAAAAAATTAACAAAACTTAATCACACAAAACAGCACACTCTTTATAATTTATAACACAAAAAGGATCAAACACTAATAAAAAATAATTCTCTAATCATACAAAAATAATAAACACCAAAAAATATACGTACAAAAAAACATGAAAAGCACATAAAAACACTGAACATAAAAAAAAGCAAACACCTTTAGTGAAGAAAAAAGAAAACAAAAAAAAATAGAAACGAAAACGAACAAAAAAATGCAACAACTAAAAACACAAAAATATCAAAAAAGAGAGAATCTAAAATAACACACACAGAAAACTATAAAAACGAAAGAAACATACTTGCACAAATATATAACAAAACACTATTGTAATCCTTAAACGACAACTATGCTTGTATGGTTTACAAGTTAAGCAAACTTGAATAATAACGTATGTATAATAATGTGTGCTACCCATTACCCCTTACTAAAATGTTCTCCCCTTTCTAAAAACATGTGGATCACTTTTTAATCCCACTATGTGCACATTAACCCCGAACCAAATCTTTTGGATCCATCTAGAATCGCTTTGATAGACCCATGGACAGTTATACCAACTCTGAGCATCAGATATTTGTTTAGAAGATACGCATAAATTATGTCTAATAAGATACGAAAACAACGACTTTTCTAACCAGAGGGAGTGATCCATCGTCACTTGTCACATACAAGCCCAGATACAACCAACCTCACACACTTCCAAGCATGAAACTAACCATCGCACATAAGCTGGAAGCAGAAAGAATCTTATTTAAAGCAGCTCTCTGCATCTATAGTGTTAACCATGTACATGCATCAGGCAGCACTTGCAACCAATAGCTTCATCGAAGATATGGTGATATACATGTTACGGAGGTTCATGAACGTAGAGGCTTGCAAGCGAGGAGAATACTAATTAGGTACAACTGGCAATACAAACACCACTTTCTTAGAGAAATTTCTGTAAGAAGAAAAATCCTATGATTGACACACAACGTTCTAACGATGTTAATTTTGTCTCCTGGATATTAAACCCTGGAAAGATTCATATGCTTGCAGCGTTTATTATTTTCATGGTAATGGAAATGGCATCACCACGAAATGCTAACTTGAGCACCCAAACCACGTACATCATCGGACCGTACGTACTGATCTGTGTCTTTACTATAAACAAACCTCGAACAAATTAGACTTTAACATCATACCACATCGTGATCCATCGAAAATCACTTTTTTTTTGCTTTCTTTCAATCTTACCTAAATTAATACTTCAAAATTATCATTAACACCCCTATATCCTATTAACATAGTGTTTTGACATTTTATCCTAGGATTTTCACTACGAAAGCAAAACTCCTAAAACTGAGTCTAAATGTATTTCTAAAGAAAGCAAGTCAATACTTTAACGTCATATTTACAAAACTTTTGTAATATTAGTAATAATAAGAATCCTTCTTATAATGATAATACTCATAATCATGATTATAATCCTAATCGTAAAAATAATAACAGTTAAAATGACAATGATAATGATAATAACAATTAAAAAATAACAATAGTAATAATAATGATAATAATAAAAATAATAAGAAAAAAAATTATAAAATGTAAAAAAAAAAATTCTCTCATAAACTGAAAAATTACGAGTACACGGACACCTCTTAGTACGATACTAGTCTTGTTATAAAATATCTGTTAGATATAACTTGCGCTTATTGCCGATGTTTAAACAATATTTAATGCAAATTAAACCAAACGAAAATTACGTAAAAACTGATCTATAATACATTAGCCTGCATTACCAAGCATAAGCTTGCCTGGTAAGTAAGAACTTAAGGGGGCCGTGTCACGTCTAGTGATTTCTACCTACAGTTGTACCATATGGTGTCTCTCAGTTAGCGGCCGCACCCGCGAATCACTACCAACGCACAATCAATTAGTTACCTGCTTACTAACAGCTTCCACTGTCTAACCCCATCCCCATCAAATTCAACATCTGGCCTAGGACTGCAGCTATACCTTATTTTCAGTAATGTGTTATTTAAATTCATCTGCACTCCTTGACTCACCACAGATCTCACCTTCGATTATAAATCTTTAGGGTTTTAATAGGACCACGCCCTGTGTGCTCGACCCCTCTTTATAGAGAGGTAACCGATCAGTAAGCAAGTAGCTGGTATCAATTTAGTGAGCCATATGTATATAAATCACGTCAACTGTCCCAGCGCCGTGGTGGACGGCCCGCGTGGGCGTCAAACACGACGTTTTCAACTCGTCGTTTCGGTCTCAAAACTTTGATAAAAAAATTATCTCGAAACATATTCTTACATATTTTTTCGTCAGCTTTCCAGTGGTGGCATCGGTTTTTAAAAAATTTGCTACCACAACCTCGAAAAATGCATTTGTTTGAAAAACACGTTTTATCTTCATGATCTTCAACTTTTGGAATTTTCTTGATAGTCTAGATCGAAAGATTAGACATTTTTACGTAGATATCGACAATAAAAAAAAAGAGGTTTTTCGTTTTTATAAAGTATTTCAACGACGAACGAGACGATGCGAGCTGCGGCGGCCGGGCCACGCGTGGCAGCAGCGCGTCCGCTATGTGTCGTCTGCTACGGTGAGTCTGTTTGGCTATATAATATATAATGTAGTAGTGGCGATGTAAACAACAATTAGTTAACCAGGGTTTACAATGGATAAATAATAAATGTTTTGATAAAATTTATTCATATACACAACAATTTTATAATAAAGAAATAAATAATGATTAATATTGATTAAANATAATATAAAATGTAGTAGTGGCGATGTAAACAACAATTAGTTAACTAGGGCTTACAATGGATAATTAATAAATGTTTTGATGAAATTTATTCATATATACAACAATTTTATACTAAAGAAATAAATAATGATTAATATTGATTAAATATTAGATGTTTACATAAATGAAGTAAAAAATAAAAACTTATTTGTTTTACTTCGCTCTCTTTTTCTTTTTAGGCATGGTAATCGAAGTGACACTTGTTTGACGTTCTTTCAGTTTCGGAAAAATTTCATACTGGTTACTCAAAGAAGTTTTCTTGAACATTAATTAATTATCCTTAATGGGGATAAACGCATGATAATTCAGTGTCCCTGGAATCAGTTTCGCACTGGAAATTTCGTCTTTTAATCTCAAGAAAGTTTCTTTGTAGTCAGATTTGCTATTAAAAAAACCTTCGTTTCTTTGCAGTAAAACCTACGAAAACTTGGACTTACGATAGCACAACCTCAAGTCATAAAAATAATAAATACTTATATTCAATTCATCAATTGAAACTTCTTGCAAAGGGCAAACCGTCACGGTTTGGTGTATTTGTTTACATCCAGTCAGAGAGACGGCAGCAGACGGCGCGCTGCTGCCGCGCATGGCCGCGGCTCGCATCGTCTCGTACGTCGTTTAAATACGTTATAAAAACGAAAAACCCCTTTTTTTTAATTGTCGATATCTACGTAAAACTGTCTCATCTTTTGATCTAGACTATCAAAAAAATTCCAAAAGTTGAAGATCATGAAGATAAAACGTGTTTTTCAAACAAGTGCATTTTTCGAGGTAATGGAAGCAAATTTTAAAAAAACTGATGCCACTACTAGAAAGCTGAGGAAAAAATACGTGAGAACATGTTTTTAGATAATTTTTTTATCAAAGTTTGGACACCGAAACGACGAGTCGAAAACGTCGTGTTTAACGCCCGCGCGGGCCATCCGCCGCGGCGCTGGGACAGTTGACGTGATTCTCCCCATATAAAAGCATTTATCGAACTGTTTTGACTACATCTATAACATTTGTCATATTTGTGACTGACTAAAATTAAGTTTTGCTAATTATTTGATTAAGCTTTCCTTTTTGTGATTAAAACTATTCAACAAAATACCCAAGCTACTTTCATAGACATTGCAGGAGAGATGTTAGCGTTGAATCACTCATTATTCGTAAAGGTACTGATAATTTACTTAAAATTATTTCATAGCATTGTAACACTGCTCAACTGAAATACATTTGCTACCCTCGCACTACACGACACATTTAAGTACTTGCACGCTAAAGTAACGTCAAAGAGCCATGACATCACAAAACCATCCACAAATGCCCTTTCTCGATGACAAATATACTTGCGATTTATGGTAAAAGTTCACATTTTTTCTATTCCAAGAAAATTATTAAAGAAATAAACAAGAGCGAGAAAAATATTTTTCCCAGGTGTGAATCAACTATACAACCTCCTAGGTACTAGTTAGTTACTCTACCACTTGAGCTACTGAGGAGACGAACATTCACTCATACTGTAGGCTTAGATAAGTTTTTATTCTTTAAAGTTCTTATTTTAAAGCTATTTTTCTCTCAAGCTCGATTTTAATAGGTATGTGATTCAATCTGCACCTGAAAAGGATATTTTTGTGATTGTTATTTATTTCCTAAGAAATTTTCCTCACAGAGAAAATATATAAATTTTTATCATAAGTCATTGGTATATTTGCTATTAAGAAAGGGCATGTATTTATGGTTTAAAGAGTGCTTAAATAAAAGTTACACCATCTATATATATATTGATTAATTAACACAAAGACAAATGTATTAATATTGCTTGTTTATCTACTAGAGCCACATAGAACTTCTAAATTACCTGTTAACATTAAAGTCATATACCTATTTCTTTAACAGTTTATTGAATATCTAAAATCGTTAAGATTGTAACACATTGTTAAGCATTTCAATATTTCTTATAAGATTTTTATTTAACTCTCTTGTAGTTTTAATTTAGCTTTTGCGTTTTCAAATATAACACACATAAATTTGATTGTATCTATGATCACCTAAATGAAAAAAAAAAACTTTTTTAAATTATACGTAAAAGTTCAAACGATTTATTTTTGGAAAATCAGGGAAAACTTTTTTGTATAAGATACTACCAGCCTCTTATTTTGGCTTTACCTGAGTTTTAAAGAAAAGAGTACCGTAGCGTGTGAGCATATTATTCTTATGTAAAACATTTTTTTTGGAAACCATGCAGTTTTAGTAGAATAATTATATGTAAGAAAGGATAAATAAAGATTAAGATGCTGAAAACTCCAGGGCGTTCTTTACGTTATAATAAATGAAAAGAGCTGCTTGCTTGAACTGTATAGATTTTAAAGATTCAAAGCAAATAAAAAATACGTCACAAGAAGAACGTCAAGTTCTGGGGCCTGATCTATCACGACAATGAATGCAAATACATATTATATTATCTATTTAAATAGCTTAACAGCTGGAGTAATCAATGTCAGGGTTATAATGAAAAGCCAATCCTTTATTTAGAGGATTCTTCATACGCGATTGATTAAATCTACCAACTAGTCACTAGTACGCCGAGTTTCAAGACTACAAATAGCAGTGCACCACGTCTCTTTAGTTAGTCAATAGCTGTGTAAAGTAAGCAGCGGCTTGCTCTTTGGATGTAGCTGCGTGATGTAATAGCCAGTTCGTACTCGGTCGTAGAGCAAGGTGCACGCACCTTTGCACGAGCACATACATACACCTCTTTTCAAAGTTTTACATGCGCACTTGAACGATCAATTTACTGCCGTTCTTTATAACTTGATTACTTCTATTACTTCTCGTTCCGATTGCTCCAAATCTTTACCTCAGAAAAAAAAAGTGTTTGTATCAAAATTATTAATTTGGTGTTGCTATTCAATAAATACGTTCAAGAGTGTTAAATACAAAATCAGTCTTATTTACTTAACATAGAAACAAACTCCCGCTTCGATACTCGACATTTTTGGCGATAGAACAGGGACACGATCGAGAAGTAACGTAAATAGTGTGCCATGTGGTGTAACGGTCGAGTGCGTTTAGTATCACCGCCAAGTCGCTCTGTTCGCCATATTGGAAGTCTCAACGACCATGCGAACGGCAAGGCGACACCGAGGTCATCTTGTTGAAGTGTGTGCTCATTAGAAAGTAAAGTGTATAGTGTTGTTACGCACCATTAATAGCGCGCAACACGCGCAACAGCCTTTAGCCATTGTGACAAGACCTTCAATTTTAGTGCTTGCTATAAGTTTAATACGCTGGTTCACTTTACTTTTCGTAGGTGCTATACTCATACGTACACACACATGTAGAGCGTGGCTCTCTCATAGCCATTATATCCACCATCTTTTGATCGACGATTCTCCTTAGCTTACGTTGGTGTTGTACTCACATGTACACACACACATGGAGCGCAGCTCTCTTACAGCCTGTATATCAGCCATTTTGTGACTTAGTTCTTTCTTTCTAGTACGTCATTTCTTCGCCTACGGTGAAGTAATAGCTCACCATTGCTACAATTGCTGCAGGCAGGCCACGCCTGTTCCACCAGCTAATCAGTCCTACCATCCAGTCTACGTTGCTTGCTTGAGCTGCAGGCCCTCTACACCTGTAGCAGGCTGTCCATGCCTACCCCACCCGCAAGTTGAAGTCGCCTGCTTGAGGCAGGCCCTCTACACCTGTAGCAAGCCATCCACGCCTCCTCCACTAGCCAGTCTAGGTCACCTGCTTGAGCTGCAGGCCCTCTACACCTGTAGCAGGCTATCCATGCCTTTCCCAGCTGCTGTCCACATCGGTGCCTGCTAGTACAGCAAGCCATTCTCGACGCACGCTCTCGCAGATTTTCAGCGGGCAACTTATATCTGCTGCCGGAGCTGCAGTATAGAATTCTTGTGCTAGTAGAAACTATAAATTTTAGATTAAGGTCTTAGTTTTAGTTCTTAAGTTTCTCGTTCGAAAATTAGTGTGCTGTTTACAAATATGGAGGATCTTTATACCGCACAGACTGAATTGCACAAAAGGATCAGCAATCGCTTTAAAATTTTTAAGAAATCAGGTAGTGAAAATATGTCTCGTGGTAAAGCAGAAGCTGTGGTAGAGGCTTTGGAAGATTATTTAGAAAGACTTCGTAAAAATCATCAAGACATTCTTTCACTTACTGATCTAGATTATAAGCATTCATTTTTTACTAGCAAACTTTTTGATATGAGTGAGGACGCGTACTATTCAGTAAAGGGAGTTTTTGCCGAGTACATTAGATGTCTCCCTTCTGAAAACCCCCCGCCCGCTCCGAACCCAAGTCCCACTTTGGTAGTTCCACCCATTTGTAATTTTTACATCTCAAGAATCGAACTTCCTAAGTTTACTGGTAAATATTCCGATTGGGAGAATTTTCGGGATACCCTTAGGTCTTTAGTGCATCGGAAGGAAGACATCGATAATATTATTAAATTCCATTAATTACGTACTCATTTAGGTGGTGAGGCCTTAGACTTAATCAAATCCATTCGTTTAGCAGAAGATCAATACTCTACAGCTTGGCAAACTCTTATCGAATATTATGATCGTCATCGTCGTATAGTTAATAGCTATTTGTTTAGCATTATGAATTGTAAGGCTACGAAATCTGAGTCTGGTACCGAGCTTAAACGGATTTCTAAAGAAATGTTGAATCCTATGGATTCACTTCAAGCTATGGGCCGTGACTTAGTAAGTAGCGATCTTTATATTGCTCTAGTAGTTAGTAGGTTTGATGCTTCTACAAATTAAGATTGGCAAAAGTTTCTCGGTAGTGAGTCCCAACCTCCTACTCTAACTCAATTAAGGCACTTCCTAAATTCTCAAATCATAATATTAGAGGCTTGTGAGAATTTATCAATTAAACCTCAACTTAGCGAAGTTAGTAGTAAATTAACTATTGTAGCTTCTCATCAGTCAAACCTCGATAATGAATTAGTAGCTAGCAATGTTACTTCTTCATGTTAAAATTTCATGTTAAAATAATGTTAAAATCTCATGTTTGCAGCGTTGGAAGTTAATAACTCAACTTTCTCAGCATTTTTGCGCATTTTACGGATCAATGAGGATTTGTAGTTAGATTATCAATCTTCCTTCTCCTCTCATCGAAGCAAGGGAGGGGGAGGGTTCAATATTGAGGTCCTAAGATTCAAGTTTACGCGCTTGATTAAATCTACCAATCAGTCACTAGTACGCCGAGTTTCAAGACAACAAATCGCAGTGCGCCGTGTCTTTTTAGTTAGTCAATAGCTGTATAAAGTAAGCAGCGACTTGCTCTTTAGATGTAGCTGCGCGATGTAATAGCCAGTTCGTACTCGGTCGTAGAGCAAGGTGCACGCACCTTTGCACGAGCATACACATACACCTCTTTTCAAAGTTTTACATGCGCACTTTAACGATCAATTTACTGTCGTTCTTTATAACTTGATTACTTCTATTACTTCTCGTTTCAATTGCTCCAAATCTTTACCTCAGAAAAATGAAGTGTTTGTATCAAAATTACTAATTTGGTGTTTCTATTCAATAAATACGTTTAAGAGTGTTAAATACAAAATCAGTCTTATTTACTTAACATAGAAACACACTCCTGCTCCAATACTCGACATATACATTTAGAGCATTTGAACTTTCTCTTTCGATTCGCCTTCTTGTGACAATTTGCGTTGTTAAGACTTTTGTTAGCACTGTGGGCTGTTTTTTGGCCACTTCATTAAGGTATAATACATTTGTTGGAAATGTTGTTTGGTGTTTGATGGCACTGAAAAGGATCTGTGAGTTGAACTTATTTGTGACTAAAGTTTCAATCAAAATAACTGCCTAGATATCTCTGGGTATTTTTTTCTGGCCTGCTATTGTTGCAGACTGATTAAGAGAAAAACCACAACACTGAAAAAATTATTATCAGCAATAGCTGTAAAAATGTATTTGTTCAAAAAGTAGTTTAACGTTAGATGGATCTTAAGAAAACCGATAAGATTTCTGGTTAATAAGGGATCAGGAAGTTGTATAATGGCCCTGAAAACAGCTTGTAGTGATACTTTATGTCACTCTCTATTATTATTCTCAAGCTACGGGAAGCTTGACTCTCACCCTTAGAGTCTCTGCACATAAGGATCGTACTGGAGGGAGGTATGCCACTGATCAAAGAACATCATGTCTTTTTAAATATCTCACGATTGTTTTTTTAGCTTGCTGCCGTAGCATATGATGTTTTGGTAGCTCTCGGTTGGTTAAAAAAATGGCCACGAAACCCTAAAGTGTAAGAGCAGATTGTGCCCTAACTGTGCGGTTCCCGGTATTGCGCCGGAGACTTTGGAGATCAGAATGCCTACTTTTTCGTGGAATTCAGAGATCTTCGTGGCTCTGGGTGGAATTTGACAAAAGTCACTCGTCCATTGTAAAAGAGCGTGGTTGGTAGCCGAGATGCCCAGCAGTGTGACTAACAACGCTGTTCTCAATGAACTGTGGATGAACGATCATGGAAGTTGACAGTTTATTCGGTAATATTATAACCAGACCCACTCACATCGATTGCAGGTAACTAAGGTAACTAACTACTCATGGAAAAATATCGGTTTCATTATCCAGATGCGAGACTGAAGTAGAAATTTGTATGAAAACTAAATGTTTATATAATCTAAAATGAGATATTTTTTATTGTAAGGAGATTTTTTATCAATAGGAAGTACAATTTAAAAAAAAAACCTCCTGAATCCATAACAATGTCATTTAGTATTTCCAAATCACGTTATACGTTTATATCTTAGTATGTTACAGTTCTGTCAAAAACGATTGGACATAAAATTTTTATTTAAGATAAAAATTAAAAACAATATCTTTATTAATATCTTCATAAGTGTGCTTGTCAAGAAAATAGCTCTATAAGACCAGTAGTTTTGTTTATAAATGCACCATTGAATAAACGCACTAAAAAATTTACAAATATTATTATTTTTTAAACAGTGTTAAAGTCAAAATACAGTTTTAACAATTCTTTAGAACTTATCAGTAAAGTTTATAACTTGGAGGTATGACAATTATAAAGGGGTTTGTTTGATGTCAAAAACCTTTTTTCAAGTGTGCCTATCAACGAAGTGCTGGAGACTGTCGAAGATCTGATGCCCCAAAATAAAATAAATAATAACATTATATACAATAATAAAAAATCTTTTAAGTGTTGATTAAATAAGAACTATTTTAAATTTAATAATAATTTAAACATGGTCAGAGATGGGCTTATAATAGGAAATCAACTAAGCCCTCTACTAGCCAAGACATTTATAAATTATTTGGAAAATTTAATTATGTCGAGTTCACTAAGTGTCAGTCTTGTGTGTTGGTACAGATACGGAGATGACGTATTTTGTGTTCTTGAAGGATTACAGAGACAATTACTGTTATTTTTTAATTTTATTAGTAAGTTACACAAAAATATTAAGTACACAATAAAAATAGCAGAAAATGATTCACTAAATTTTTTAGATTTAAAAATTATGAAAGTTCATAGCCACTTTTGAATTGAGTATTTTCCAGAAATCAATACACACAGCTATTCCAATTCATAATAAATCACTTCATCTGTATTCGCACAAGATAGCTGCATTTTATAGCTATGTCCATGAATTGCTGTTAGTTCCAATGCCATAGAATAATTATACGAAAGAATTGAATATTATTAAACAATTATCTAAAAATAATAGGTATGATTGAAATTAAATGGATGGAACTATTCATAAAGTACAATATAAAATTGCAATTCAAAATGTTTACCAAACAATAAACGAAAATGAAAATTTATTTCATGTTTGTAAATTTTTCGGTAAGATATTCAATTTTTTGAAAAAGAAGATTAGGTCGTACGGACTTAATAGTTCATTCAAAACGCAGAAAAGTCTACAAGCATTAATACAAAACAATAAAAGTGAAGCAACGCTGTCAGGCGTAAGTAGCTTGGAATTTGGATCATGTAACAAAGAGGACTTAGGACAAACTAGTAGAACTTTTGCTAAATGTTTAAAAGAATATGTTAAAGACTTTGTTAATGGTACAAAAAAGTTGAATTACGCATCCCATCTGTTTGAATGTAATCACGATTTTAAGTATGCGTTTAAAGTTTTCACATAGCTTATAAGGGCAAATTGTTAAACTTTTTGGAAGTAACTGAGATTAACAGTTAGAGGGACACTGAACGGTTGCTTTACTGTCAGCTAGATTTGAATGACTCACCTCTATTACATTTAAAATGAGAGTATGTTCAACAATAGAATGAATATGTGGACGATTTGCTGATATGTATAGGTGTTATTTGAAAAGCTAACTGAAGTTCAGTTTACAAACATCTATGTCTAAGGAAGATTCAGTGTACCGAAACAGTTGTAATACCCGTATTGATCAATAAATTGTAAGGATTGACTTATAAACTTATTCTTTATTTAGTATAAAATACATTTGAATTTTAAGTAAGTGACAAACGAAACTATTAAAAATTGAAAATATCTTTTGAATGACACAATTATTTAAGTTGCGTTTAATCAAAATCAGTTTACTTCGTTACTACTTTCTAAACGTATTAGAAAATAAAAGTTTAAAACAAAACAAAATTCAGTTTACCTGAGTTTTAAAGAAAAGAGTACCGTAGCGTGTGAGCATATTATTCTTATGTAAAACATTTTTTTTGGAAACCATGCAGTTTTAGTAGAATAATTATATGTAAGAAAGGATAAATAAAGATTAAGATGCTGAAAACTCCAGGGCGTTCTTTACGTTATAATAAATGAAAAGAGCTGCTTGCTTGAACTGTATAGATTTTAAAGATTCAAAGCAAATAAAAAATACGTCACAAGAAGAACGTCAAGTTCTGGGGCCTGATCTATCACGACAATGAATGCAAATACATATTATATTATCTATTTAAATAGCTTAACAGCTGGAGTAATCAATGTCAGGGTTATAATGAAAAGCCAATCCTTTATTTAGAGGATTCTTCATACGCGATTGATTAAATCTACCAACTAGTCACTAGTACGCCGAGTTTCAAGACTACAAATAGCAGTGCACCACGTCTCTTTAGTTAGTCAATAGCTGTGTAAAGTAAGCAGCGGCTTGCTCTTTGGATGTAGCTGCGTGATGTAATAGCCAGTTCGTACTCGGTCGTAGAGCAAGGTGCACGCACCTTTGCACGAGCACATACATACACCTCTTTTCAAAGTTTTACATGCGCACTTGAACGATCAATTTACTGCCGTTCTTTATAACTTGATTACTTCTATTACTTCTCGTTCCGATTGCTCCAAATCTTTACCTCAGAAAAAAAAAGTGTTTGTATCAAAATTATTAATTTGGTGTTGCTATTCAATAAATACGTTCAAGAGTGTTAAATACAAAATCAGTCTTATTTACTTAACATAGAAACAAACTCCCGCTTCGATACTCGACATTTTTGGCGATAGAACAGGGACACGATCGAGAAGTAACGTAAATAGTGTGCCATGTGGTGTAACGGTCGAGTGCGTTTAGTATCACCGCCAAGTCGCTCTGTTCGCCATATTGGAAGTCTCAACGACCATGCGAACGGCAAGGCGACACCGAGGTCATCTTGTTGAAGTGTGTGCTCATTAGAAAGTAAAGTGTATAGTGTTGTTACGCACCATTAATAGCGCGCAACACGCGCAACAGCCTTTAGCCATTGTGACAAGACCTTCAATTTTAGTGCTTGCTATAAGTTTAATACGCTGGTTCACTTTACTTTTCGTAGGTGCTATACTCATACGTACACACACATGTAGAGCGTGGCTCTCTCATAGCCATTATATCCACCATCTTTTGATCGACGATTCTCCTTAGCTTACGTTGGTGTTGTACTCACATGTACACACACACATGGAGCGCAGCTCTCTTACAGCCTGTATATCAGCCATTTTGTGACTTAGTTCTTTCTTTCTAGTACGTCATTTCTTCGCCTACGGTGAAGTAATAGCTCACCATTGCTACAATTGCTGCAGGCAGGCCACGCCTGTTCCACCAGCTAATCAGTCCTACCATCCAGTCTACGTTGCTTGCTTGAGCTGCAGGCCCTCTACACCTGTAGCAGGCTGTCCATGCCTACCCCACCCGCAAGTTGAAGTCGCCTGCTTGAGCTGCAGGCCCTCTACACCTGTAGCAGGCCATCCACGCCTGCTCCACCAGTCAGTCTACGTCGCCTGCTTGAGCTGCAGGCCCTCTACACCTGTAGCAGGCTGT
>NW_019384288.1:461913-475643 GCF_000648655.2 Copidosoma floridanum | reverse complement strand
ACAAAAAAAAAAAAAATAAACTACGACAACTGAAAACAAAACTAAAATAAGTAAACGAATAACTTTACGATAAGTAGTTATTTTTTAAAACCGGGCATTCGAGTGTTTTGTTTCCTCGTGGTTCTGTAGGGCTACCGGTGATGATTACCGTGGTTTATATTATTTTTGTCTAACTTGAGTTTCAATTAGTATGTGTTCTCATATTATGTCATAGAAAAACAGGTTACTATTTGAAATTTGATGTATAAAAGAAGTAATACAAACAATAACTGTATTCGATCTTCTTTGTACTTGTTGTTGTTAAGTATAAAATCACTTTATTTTCCTTCTGCTAAAAAATATCACTTGTTGTTGTTAAGTATAAAATCACTTTATTTTCCTTCTGCTAACTATATAGAGCTAAGAAATTGTGCTCCATGAGTGAGAAGGAGCTGTTGCTCAAGACTGCTGGCTGCAGCTAGCTGCAGCTAATCACAAGAGACAGTTACAAGCTGCAGTCTTGTATCTAGTTTTTATAAACGATAGCCTTAGATGAACTGTACCCTGAGTTGCTACTAGGTATATCAAGCTAGCTAGCTAGCTAAAACCTCATGCCACACTAAGCATTGAGTCTAATATTTGTCGTTAATTTGTTGCTACTTTGTTACGTCAAAATTAAATTTGTCGCTCATTCCCCGTTTTAAATAACAACGAAAACGTTACCTTGATATCAAGCTAGCTGGCCATACGTATTAATCTCTGACTAGAAGGCAGATAGCTCCACAGGATTTCGGCAATAATTCTTTGCTTATTTGTTGCTAAAAGATCAGCCTAATTCCGATTCTGTTGCCGATCTTGAAACGAGTGAAAACGCGATTTCTGCTGACCAGAATATTGAGCTAACCGGTCACTCGCGTGTATCTCTGACTAGAAGGCAGATAGAGAGACGATATTCATACTAAAATTTGTCGCTTCTTTGGCACTTAAAAAAAAGCTAAGTATCGTAACTCTAGTTAGAATGCAGAAATAGCTTGATAAGTTTTTCACTATTCACAACAATGCAGTCAAGTATTTATCTACCTCATGCTGTGATATTACTGTGATATTAAGCATATGGAAGTCTTCTGTGAGAACTAACACCGTTCAGAATTTACGATTGACGGGAAGATCGACGCTGTTAGACAGTTTTGTAGTTCTTATTATTTAGGTGTGTGCCTGTTAGACAGTTTTGTAGTTCTTATTATTTAGGTGTGTGCCTGTGTGTGCGAAAGTGGGTATAGCTCATGAAGTTGTTGGTTATAAGCTAATATTATATTGAAAATATGTGGGGGTCTGCATAATTTCTATTGTGTCTTTATAATAACCATTTTATGAAGAAATTGTCCGCATATGTCATCATTTATGAACACATACACACATGCGCGCGCGTACCCGTATGCGTATATATATATCGACGCCTGGGAAGAAGACAATTCCAGGGACATGTACTGCGAGCAAGACTATTTCAACTCAGTGCTGTAACGAAAAAAAAATCCACCACATTATATTGCGTCGAAGACAGTCCCTGAGCTTTGTAATAAGACGAAAACCATTCCAGCGAGCTGTGTTGCGTCGAAGACAATTCCTCCACGTCACTTGCGTCGGAGAAAATCCCTGAGTTCTATAATGAGATGAAAACAATTCCAGCGAGCTGTACTGCATCGAAGACAATTCCTCCATGTCACTTGCGTCGAAGAAAATCCCTGAGCTCTATAATGAGACGAAAACAATTCCAGCAAGCTCTGCTGTGTCGAATACAATTCCTCCACGTCACTTGCGTCAAAGAGAATTCCCGTGCTCTGTACTGCGACAAAAATAATTCCTCAATGCTAACTTGCAAACAAAATTATTTCTCTGCACCATGCAGTGATAAAGAAAATCCCAGTGCCCTTTGATGTGATGAAGTACCACCATGTCATGCTGTGACGAAGGAAACGCTGAGACTTTATTGAGAAAGTAACATAAAATAATCAAGTTAATATGCTAGCTGGTAAGTTCAAACATTTCTAACCCCAAGCTTCCCAAAAGTATGAGGCTGTCTGGGTTGACCTGTGTTAATCATCGAAGAATGAATAAACGTATATGAATGATTGAATAATGTAATTTGGTAGTAAGTTAAAGAGGATGAATAAAAGAAAAAAAGGGACGTCACTTATGTAAGGCCACAAATATTTTCAAAACATAGTATGGCCTTTGTTGCAATAATTGATACGTGCCATATAAAACCTCCTAAAAGATTTCAAAACTGTCAAAGACATAACATTGTGTTGAAACTTATTATAAATGGGGCGACGGTATCCTTAACCTTAAGTATTTCCCCTAGATATTTCTGGTTTGCAGCTTTAAACCCCCCTCCCAAAAGAAAAGTATAAAACTTAGTTATTTTACATTTTGGCGACAATAGAAATATTTATATATTGTGTACTTCACACGGTATGAGTCCATTTTATGGGTAAGCGTATATTTTTTTAGTACGTTTTCAGTGTTTGATGAGGTCGACAGAAGTGGAGCATTTTTAATTTATTTTTCAAAATAGTGTATAGAAATATTATATTTCTTACCGAGGGCGCAAAGTACCAAAGGTACGCCCGAAGGGCGGGGGTTTTTTTATCCTTGTGCCAGAGGTGACAACGACATTTTTCCTCTCCTTGGGGCAAAGTAATTTTTTTGGCCCGCAGGTTGACTTTGCGCCCAAAATTGGAAATGTACTTCTCGCCCACGCAGGCACAAATTACATTTCCACCCGTGGGTGCAAAGTTATTTTAGGGCGCAAAGTACGCTCAAGGGCAGTAATCTTCTTTGTGACCGGACGAAAATTGG
This sequence comes from Copidosoma floridanum, assembly GCF_000648655.2. Next base: position 472,805 of record NW_019384288.1, on the reverse strand, counting down.
TATTTTCTGCACTGTTTTTAGAGTAGAAAGTCCCATTTCCTATACACTAAGTGGACAACAGTGTAGAATAATAGATTTCTTACGAGTTTAGAAAGGCTTTGTTTGCAAGTCGCAGGCAAGGGACGTACAGAGATTGGTAAATAAGCCTTCACGAACGAAATTTAATAAAAAATTGTATGGTATTCCTTGATCAATTGCAACTAAAAAACATATTTGTAAAATTGTTTGTACGTTGCATCGTTTTCGTGTAAAAAATTCCTAAAGTTTGGAACCAAGACCTTTTGACAAATTTCGATAGCGTATTTCTTGGACCTAAGGGCATTATTTTTAATTCACCTGGGCCTACATTTTACTTTAGAGTATGTACTTTTAGATAAATAAAGATTTATAACGATTCTCAGTCTAGCAAGCACGATATTGGTAATTACCGTAAGGTCGTTTTTATACCCACTTTTCATTGACGCGTATGCCTATGTATGCACCAATAGACCTATAGATAGGTATACTTACATCACATCAAGATATGGAAAATGACCTTGATCTGATCAACAATACCGTGGTTGCTAAGCTGAGTATTATTATAAATCTTTATTTATCTAAAAGTGCACACTCTAAGGTAAAATTTAAGCCCACGTAAATTAAAATACTTAACAACGCTATCAAAATACTTAACAAGATTATTTTTTTGTACTTTAGGAATTGTTTACTCAAAACCAATACAACGAACAAAAAATTTTACACAAATGTTTTTTCTCGGGATTGATCAAAGAATTCAATAAAATAATTTATTTGCACTTTTAAACAATACTTTAATTTGTTAACAAAAATAATTAACTTTCTTTACCTGATGATTTCCACTTTTTACCCTTACAATTCGTCATGAGGGGATCAAATCACATAGGAAAGCCCTTGTTGAAGGGCTGGCGGCCCATCGGCAATTGAGACCTACTGGGCCTCCTTACACGTAGCAAGCGATATTCGACTGTTTCGAGGCATAAACAATTCATTAATTGCAAGATATATTTTTGATTGTAAGTTCTTTAATTGTCAAATGAATTGTTTACTGTACATTATTATTTTTGTATTATAGTGCAAAGTAATCCAGTTTGCGATTAAAAAATCGCAAAAATTGAAGTGATTTGTGTTCACCTCAGTTGTGCTGTGCGTGAATAAATCGAATAAAAAAAAAGTATAAACGAAATAATAGTATAGTTTTACCATATTCATGCAAAAAGAAAGCACCTGTAAAAATAAATAAAATCGTAAGTGATTGGAATGTTTTAATACGCGCAGTCTTACTCCATTCATTTATTTTGCTTCGCTGCAAAGTTTATATTACAGTTTTGTTTAGAAATAAAGCAACTTACAATTGAATACTTTTCTAACCCACTGAGTCGAAAAGCAAGGTTTGGAAGTAGTACTTAATGCTTGCGATGCGTCTGAGATCAACCATTGATATAATTAGCGCGGTCAACGAGGCTCCTCTGGCCTCGAGAATGGCCTTTTTCGTAACGACGCCTTTTTATTCTTTAATAAATATTAAAAAAACGACGGCCAAAGTTATAATACTCTTTTTTTTTCAACATTTATTATCTTGGAAAAAATGTAGTTAGAAACTTGAAAATTTAAGAAAGTGTTCTTTTTAGCAATATTTGCCAGTGCTCCAAATTTTAGCGAGATCGGTTTTAAACTTTTGGAATTGTTAACGAAAAATTTTTTATCTCCCTTAATTGCAAAATGCGCCATTTTTTTGCTAATTATTAAATCATAATCAAACCAGTCTAGAAACATCACAAAACTATTTAAATATGTTCAACGTTCCGTTGGAATTTTTATAAAAAACTAATTTTTACTGATTTTATAATGATTTCTATGACGGTACTGGTTTATATGTTATGCTTTACGCATACGTGACATAAGCAGGTACCGTCAAAGAAATCATTATGAAATCGGTAAAAATTAATTTTTTGTAAAAATTCTAATGGGACGTTAAATTTGAATAGTTTTGTTATTTTTCTAGACTGGTTTGGTTACGATTTAATGATTAGCAAAAAATGGCACATTTTGCATTTGAGGGAAAAAAAATTTTTTTTCACTGATTGCCAAAGTTTAAAACCGATCCCTCTGAAATTTAGAGCACTTGCATATATTGTTAAAAGCAATAGTTTCTTCAATTGTCAATACACTAGATTTTTTTTTTCCTAGATATTGAATGTTGAAAAAAATGAGTGCTCTAACTTTGTTCGCAATTTGCTCATAAATAAAGGTATGTATCTGGTTTCAACGAGCGCTATTTTGTAGGTAATTACAAGGGAAACAAAAAACCTCTGAGCTATATATTACAAAAACCCACTGGAGAGTAGATATTAAGGAAAAAGTAAAAAAAGTCTTTTTTTTTCTCATAAATTGTTAAATTAAAAAAAGTTGCTCCACCTACTCAGACTGTGGATAACTAAATCCGAAATCAGCAAATTTATTTACAATTCATCAAAGAATAAAAATGGATCGCGATGAAAAAAAAGGTCATCTTGCTTTCTTTACTGCGCTAAATATTGTTATGAGCACTTTATGTATTTGAATGCAAGAGTTGGTACTACCTGATACGCACCAAATAAATGCCAGTGTGCGCCAATAGAACTTCTTCTGCTGTTAACCTGACCCTCATGCGTGACTAACACTTTCATTGTGTGTGTTGCTCGTCAAAGTTTCGCCAACATTATAGAAGGATGAGTACGCAGTTGTATTGCATTACCGCACAGAACTAATTCGGATTGCTAATTATAAATATAAAGTGATTGTGCTAGAACTAGAGTAATATTTCTGTCAACTATGAATGAGGTGGATGACGAGCCAAACGGCTGTAAGTACCTCCAAGTTATATTAATAGATATTAAGTAATACTAAAGTAAACAACAATACGCTTATCTCGCTACACAGAATAAAGTGTACGTAATAAACGTATAAAGGAAAGCTACGAAAAACGTATTTGCACGACACAACGACGTGATAATACGTATGTACACGTGGAGGCTTTCTCTCAAAAGTAAGGTTTCTAAACATTGCAAAGGGGAAACTCTATTGTAAATAAAAATTACCCGAGAATTGCTGTTTTATTGTCTCGTATCTCACTCATCAACGTGAAAACAATGCATGGTTATACGATGATACCAGTGAACTCATGCGTTTTCATGTAAAAACGAGCCATCACAAATAAAATTATAACGTGACGATCGAGCTGTGTAAACAAACATCACCCATGAAACGCTATATTTTCATTTGTTATGGAAAAATTACAGCATGGATATAGTTACTATGGTGCAGCCGTCCTCCTGCGTTCTGATTTAACCGTGTGATGGTGAGCCGTCACACATAGTTGAGCCATGAATTTGTTTATACCAGTCTCCTCGTGTAACCGTGCTTTGTTCTCTCCATAGTTACATTCTCGACGCACACTTTTGGTATGCCTCAGAAATCTGGACCCAAAAACAGCGATTTACTATTGATGTTTATAAATTTATTTTAATTCTAATCTCGCTCACTTTTTTTTTAAATTTTTCATAATCAGCTCAGATACACAAATAAATGCTGCAATCAGAAGCCAAAAATTTCTGTATAATATCATAGTGGTAATTTAGGCATTAGCGGTTCCTTCCGTTTCACATAAGCAGTGGTAAAATATAATGCTTAATGACTCGATTTTACTGAAGTATTGTCGTTTTTATTAATGGTGCGAAAAAATCCTGAACAACGAATTTTTCAGTAATTACGTATTTCCTCACTTATGATTATTGCACTGTAGTTTATAACATGTAACTCAAAAAGCAAATAAGAGTCATTACTCATGGTTAATAAGCTATTTGTTTTCAGATAATTACGACTGGTACAATCAGCACTCGCAACTTCTTGAAAAGGTTTCAAATGTTGAGGAGAAACTCCATTCACCAGTCTTGTGTCTTGGTAAAAATGGTTCCACATTTGATTTCAAAATTTCTTGTTTTGGTTCCCCATGAAATTTAATTATAAATGTACATGGCAAGAGAATGATATATGTATAATATTTCGTAGATATAAGCCATTCAGTCAAAAAAAAAGTATTTCCAACACTCTCAGTAAGCACATTATCAAATGAGTCATCTGTAATGTCTACAGATGTTTCAACAAAAAGTATCGATGATTTAGAAAACAGTGTTTGTGGATCAGTATTGATGGAAGTTGATGAGTTTGGTATGAATAAAATCCAAAGTTAATCTATGGAGATAAAAGTGCAATAAAAAATATGTAAAAAAAAATTCGATGTATGCATTAATTATTATTTATTTTTCTTCAAGAATCCTCTAGTGAGGCACCGAATCCACACTCAAGTGTTGCAGACAAACAAGAGGAGAGAAATCATAGTAATCCTGAAACATCAACATTTATTAATAAAGGTGAGTTAGTACGTCAGTAATCATCTGGTTTTCTCGAATATACCCTGTAATATCAGTGCAATACTATGATAGCTCCTGGTTCTGCTGTTAACTTATATAGCAAATCTACGGCTTCCATGTAAAATTTGCTCCCAAGAATCATTGGCTCCCATGTGTTACGAGCTCCCCAAAAACTATGGCTCCTATGTTAAGTTGGCTCCCAAGAATCATTGGCTCCCATGATAAAGTTAGTCGCTTTTACCATTGATTGGAACAATTAAGGGCAATTCGGTATATTTTTAAAATTTCTACCTTACCAACAACCCTTTTTAGCTGTATTTATTTATTTATTAAAAATACATACATGTTTACAAGAATTTACGAGAAGAGGCTCAAATCTAATGTCACAAGACATCAGTCAATCCCAAGTATTATAGTAATCCGACACGAATTATAAGAAAAAATCGATTTTCCGTGACTTCGAAAAAGTGTTCAGATGTAACATCGATTCGGAAAATCATTTTTTGTTAAAAATAGTGTACCAAATAATCTGGTATTTTTACAGATGCTGTAAAAATAAAAAGTCAATGTGCATCTTCTTATATTTTTACGTAATAAGCTAATAGAAAANGTTACAGAGACAATTTGTTTCTCTCAGAAATTGTGGTATATTTCCAATAAAATCTAAGCAAAATAACTAATCAAGATCAAAGAAACAAAAAATCAATGTTTTTTATACCTTACAGAATAACATTATTGTTTACTTTGTTCAATAAATTTTTGACCCACATTAAGGTAAACAACCAGTTTTTGACCATCAAAAATCATTAAATGTACCTTAATAAGGTACAAAACTTAAATTTTTCTTCCAAGCCGCTATAATGATGAGGAAAAAAAAATTTTGTGCCCCAAAACGTTAAAATTGGTTGTAGGGTTCCTGAGATATGACTGATTACGCACATATATACACGCACATAGACTTTTTCAAAAAATTGTGTTGTTTTCACTTTAGACACTGTAGAAAACGTTTTTAAAATATTTTCACGAAAACTTAATATTTTACCGACACTAAGCTTTCTCTATGAGGAAGCAAAAGTATGCTTTTTTAGTAGGTATTAAGAAAAGTTCTACGTCATCTGAAAGACAAAAATAGGATTAGAAATATGAAGTTTAAGACAGCGAATAATGTCTCAACTAGTCACGACGTATTTCTTCAATTACTTTTTCTTTCAATTTAATAGAGTTGAAAATTGTTGCATATTATAGATGCAGTTAAAGGGACAAAATTAGTTATTCATTATCATTACAAAAAAAAGGATTAACAAAATTTTTGTTGACACTGCCCGAAAATGCTCATTACTATTATGAAAAATTAAAATTACATGCAACTGACATGGAATTGAATCTTCAGAAATATAGAAAATTAATCGTATCTTGTACAATCACTGGGTTTGAAGAGCTAGTATTTATAACTTGCTTGCTTATCTGTTTCCCCGCTCCTTGTTATTATTATTTTTTTTTTTTTTTCAGGAGAAATAGTAGTGTTTGTCACAAAAGAGCAATCGCAGACAGGGCTATTTTGATGAAGGTAGCCCTGGTTCCATTGCACTTAAGTATGTGGCGAACACTTGTCTTTTTTTTGAGGGTACACTAGCTCCTCAAAAACGCCCGTGGTAAAAAACATTAATCGCCGCAGCATTTTAGCTCCCTGAAAATAAAAGGCATCTTTTTCTACTTTGGGCGTTTTTGAGGGGCTGGTGTGCCCTTAGTATAAAAATTGAATTCTCCACTAATGTTTATCCAACCAGGGCCGTCCCAACGGTCTCTCAGGCATTATTTCACAAGCGCCCTCCGGCCCAAGAACCGCCCTGGGGAGGTGTACACCTTATGAAAGAAACTACTATTCTTTACGTGTATTCACAGAAAAGTAAAATTAATTAATACACAAAACGTATTAGGTGGATTTTGTTTTAAGTTACTATTTCAATATATTCATATTATTTATGCACATTTATTTGTAATGAATAGTTATAGGTACGATAATTTTGTTTTGTTTAATAGTTTCTTGGAAGTGGGTCATACCCCATCAGAAGGTGACTCAATGCACGCAAAAATCGGGAATCACACCAAGAATAAAGATATATACACCCAAAATGAATGGGCTGAAGAAATCCAAAAGAGTAAAGAGAACGAACCATACTATAGAGTGAAACAAATGGGCCGCAAACCTCTCGGTTCGCAAACAAAGACTTTTCAAACTCGTAGGAAAACTACTATTTCATAATAGTGTGTAAAAAATTGGTATTTTCTGCACTGTTTTAAGTGTAGAAAATGCCATTTTCCACACACTATACGGACAACAGTGTAGAATAGTTATTTACGTAACAAGCGCGGGAAAAACGATTTCCCGAACCAGTAGTGATAGACTCGCGCGAGTTGCCGGAGTTGCCTGGAACGAGTGCCAGTTGATCTCATGAGTGCATAGCACGAGTGATGATTACACAGCACGAGTTTCTGGCATCAGCTACAAGCGCGAGTCAATTACACGAGTGGCTGGACTGGCCGGAGTTGCCGGAAACAAGTGCCATGAGTTGAGCACACGAGTGCGCAGCACAAGTGCAGGTAACTCGTGTCGTTTTGATCGTTTTGGCACTCGTTCCCGGCAACTACGGTCACACGTGCGCGTCAGTCATCAATCGTGCAGGAAATCGTCTTTTCCGCACTTGTTATGTAAATAACTATTATTTAGTACTTCAACTAGTATTCCTACTTGAGCGACTACCATGATTCCATATCTTTACATTAGTTTTCAATGATATACCAATTTTTACTCAAAATAATGATAAGAGGCACAAAGCTGATACTCCAAGACACGAGTAAGCCAAAGTGTAAAGAAATCGGTTGAGAATTTTCAGTAAAAAACTATTTTCTCTGGTGTAAAGAAAACACTCAACTACAACACGAAGTACAAATGACGAAAAATCATTTTTCACTGTAAATTCTCAACTGATTTCTTTACACTTTGGCTCGACTTATGTCTTGGGGTATCAGATTCGTGCCTCACCTCATTATTTTGAATAAAAGTATTTAATTTAAAACCTACATAAACTTATGGAATCATGGTAGTCGATCAAGTAGGAATATTAGTTGAAATGATTAACAAAATAATTTTTATTTTCTAACAGCTTATTACGTAAAAATATTAGAAGACGCACATAGAATTTTGATTTTTATGGCATCTGTAAAAATTCCAGATTATCTGGTACACTACTTTTAACCAAAAATGATTTTCCGAATCGATATTGCAGCTGAACACTTTTTCAAAGTCACAGAAAAACATTTTTCTCTTTCAAGTCGTAACGGATTACTATACTCGTATATCCAGGGTTGAGTAATGTCTTGTGACATAACTTTTGTGCCTCTTCTTCTCAATTCTTGTAAAAATGTATGTATAATTAATAAATAAATAAATACAGCTAAAAAGGGTGGTTGGTAAGGTAGGGACTCCAACTTAATACTGAATGCCCTTAACATGCTGCAAATAAACTTTTTATAAAATTTTATTCTATTTAAAATGTTCGCAGTGTATTAATCATTTGTATAGGAATATGCAGTCAACCGTAAACTTTTGTTCTTAGATTCTACCGGACCCCAAACTTCAAATGTCACCGTGAGAAAAATTATGAAAAGAACAGTGAAAAAAAAAAGGTTACAAAGTAATTTATCCAGGAAGAAACGAAGGAGGGAAAGTGAATGGCTTGACAACAACGCAAAAGATAAGAGGGCCAAAGGTAAAGAAGGCATAGGCCGAACGGGGCCGATTGAAGCTAAAGTTATGGGACTAGGGTGCTCTGAAAAGTGTCGGTTAAAATGCCACGAAAAAATTAATTTAGCTGAACGTTAAAGGCCACACGACGAGTATTATGGATTAGCTGACAAAATGGAACAATGGACATGCTTAAGTAACTGGATTTCTGTCAAAACCCAGAGTGAACAAGATCAAGAGACTATTGAACTTGCAGAACTGTTCAACAAGAAAAAACCGAGAACGTACCTCGATTATACTTTGCCTACATCGAATGGACTGTTACGTGTTTGTCGTCCTATGTTTTAAGATACTCTAAGTCAGCCAAGTTATAATTCAATATCGAGTTTTAAAAGATTTACTTCAATTAATAACCTATTTTAATTTTAGACATTTCTAAACAAGTTGTCAAAACTGCTGTGTCAAAAAAAATAATGCTAACGCTACGCAAGTTATTGAAAGTGATTTAAGAGGATGTCATTTTAACAGGCCATACAAATATCCTCAAGAAATGTTAGATGAAGTACGTAATCATATTCAAAAGTTTCCTACCATCTAGTCACACTATTGCCGTGAAAATACTCAACGTAGCTACCTTGAGAAGGGCCTCTCTGTTACGAAAATGTACAAAATGTATCTTCAAGAGAATAATGTATGTACAACTAAGTCAAACGAGAAGGAGACTAACATCCAGCAAGAAGAAAGACAAGAAGTGAATGATGACAATCACGGAGAAGAAGAAGAAAGTGACGATGAGGAAGAAAATGAAGAAGAAGAACAAGCATTGAATATGGAAGAAGAAACGAATAAAGATGATGAAAGCAAAAAAACAAGAAAGCCATGAAGAGACGGGGAAAAAGAATGTCAAGAAACCAAAACCAATCAAAGATATTGTTGATCCAATAGTAGTACGAGAAAGCATGTATAGGAAGATATTCAACACCTTCAATTATGGATTTTTCACGCCTAAAAAAGATCGGTAAGATACAGTAATTTTTATGTCTTCAATATTCGTTTCCAACTTATATGAATTCAGTGAAACTGTGGAACGTTGCGGATCGGACATGACCAGAAAATAATCAAACGCCAGAGTTGTAAGACAGAAAAATAAATCACATTTAGTTAAAACCAGATAAATCTATTTTTCGCAAAGCGCAAAAATACGTAATTTTTGTCCTTAATTTGAATCGTGTGAAAGATTTTCAGCTAATTCTATTAATAAGTTTAATTTCCTCTTGCAGCTTGCTAACGCTAAAAAAATCAAACGGAGGTGTTCTGTAAAAAAAACATTCTTTAATCGGCAGCTAGCAACGTATTATATTTTACATGCAACGTATTCAGAATTACAATATAACTAGATAAGCCAGGCACGTTTGACTTGCTCTTATTTCACAATTTCTTATTATTTAAAACTTATGCAGTTTAAGTACGAAGCTAACAATATTCGCAACGTACTAAAGTAAACTACTAATAAACATTTGATTTATCATCATAAGTCTTACTTCCGTCTAATTCTGTGGTTTTTATACAAGGATAGTGTCAGTTATGAACCTAAGTTTTTATGGCGAGCAATAAAATGGTTAAGCGAGAATTAAAAATGATTATTATACTTACCTATAAGAAGCATTGCTTTTTTTTGTCGGCGGGTTTTGTTTTAATTTTAGTAATATGACCAGCAAATTCACAGTTGGTTTCAAGTCAAACTCTGGTTTCTAAATACATGCATGAAAAAGCTCATGCAAATTTTAAGAAATCTAGTAGCTCTAATGCAACGAATCAGAAACATTAAATATACACTTTCAAGAAGGGTTAGGATTTTGTTACGTGTATTTTTTGTTGTATAAAAATATTAACAATTAAGATATAAAATATTATATTGCAGGTGTGAAAGTTGTACAGAATATGCTAAGACGCCTGAAGAGAAGCTGAAAAAGGAAACAACTCACAACTTACACCTTACGATGAAGTCACAGGCACGGAAGTTAATGTCTGCCGACAAAGAAATGTCTTTAAAAGACAATACAGTATGCTGTGCCAACTACGACATGCAAAAAATTCTAACAACGCCAAAGTCAAATGTGTCTGTGATGTACTATCTGTCTAAGCTATGCGTGTGGAACTTCACAATCTTTGAGATGGGCATGTCTACGGGCCATTTTTTCTTGTGGAATGAAACTTTTGGAAAACTAGGTTCCAATGAGATAGCTTCATACGTTATGTCCTTTATTCAGCAGAAATCGCAAGCTGATGTAAAGAAGTTTAAATTTTACACCGACAATTGTGCGGGACAGAACAGAAATAAAAACATTTTTTCGATGTATATCAAGGCTTGCAATGAGCTGAACATTGAAATCACCCATCGGTAAGATCTTAATTATACTTTACAAAAATATATTTATTGCTCTTTTTTTTCTTACTAACAAAGAAAGCGTTGTGTAGTAAAAATCCGTTGCTAATAAATTAAGAAACAGCTTCCTCAAGCTTCATTATTCTGCTTCTAATTTTAAATAAATGTTTGAGTTGAAAATGTTAATTTTTTCATTTTCTTAACATGATGTTAATTAAAATCGTATGTTTACCAATTCAGAACTGAAACTTTTTTCTTATTATGTTAAAATTATTTAAAAAATTACATCCACTCTTGAAAGATCCATCGCACAACGCTTACTGTTTCATTATAC